>PYAF01002314.1:66465-78474 GCA_007407185.1 Glycine tomentella
TTAATATTTCAAAGTGGTTTTATAATAAACATCTTTGTATCCTAGCTTTTAAAGTCGGTTTTTTCAAATAACCGACTTTGTAGCTAAGATTCTAAGTCGGTTTTTTAAAATAACCGACTTAGATTGTACGAATTAAAAAAAAAAAAAACAAAATTCAAAGTCGGTCCTTAGAAAACCGACGTTGTAGCCTTCCCTTTTTTACGACGTCAGTATATAAGGTCGGTTCTAGAACCGACTTTATATGGGTCAAACAACCGACTTTAAAAACTGTCTTTGTAGTAGTGAAACTATCGTAGTCACCAAGATCTCTATCTTTCGCTTTCTTATTAGGCTTTTACAAATTCAAACCTTTGATTTACAGAAAGAAAGAGCTATTTACACGTATAAAATGGTCCCCAAAAAAGAATTAGATTCACCTAAGAGGTTCTTTTTTGGGGAGAATATTACCAATACCTAGTTACGTGCATGATCTTCAAAATAATATTCATGGGTATGTTCTCTTTGCAGTTTATCCAATATATTCAAGGGTAAGTTACAGTTTTGACTCGTGAGGCTTTTAGAATTGCAATTTTTTTTGGGTTGAATTATTAGTACAATAGCCCAAGAATTTTTTTTAAGCCCATAGGGAAAAATACAGAGCTAACATCAGCTAGTAAAGTAACAGATAAAAAATCCAGAGCAAAATAATTTCAAGTACTTTATTGTTGTTGTAAAAAAGAGTACTTTATAGTTGTTAAAAACATAGTACAAATTCATTAATTTAGGTTAATTTCAAAATTTTGAACCAATCCGCAAATCATATTGAATAAGACTGAGTTGATAAAATACTATGAAAAAGCTTATTTAGACCTAATGGGCTTACAATTCATTTTATGGGCTTCTCGGGATCCTTAGGTGGCCAATCATAATGAGGTAAGCGGGTAGGTCTGTAGTTGTGGAGTGGGGTTGGGGAAGGGGGGAGGGGATTTGATGTTAATTTTTTTATGTTAATATGGACATTTGATTATGTTTTTATACTAATTTAGTACTCTAAAATTTTTGATTTTTTTTAATAGGGTCAGAGATCACGGTTGTCTCTAATCTACTGGATTAGAGATTAATTCCGCTTTTGATGCGTGACTGTCATTGTCCTAAGAAAATTTTATACATGGAAGAAATCAAACACAGTTCTCCAATTAAATATATTGTTCCCCCACATGAGAATGAAGTGGAGCTTTACACCACTATGTCAATCCTATGAGTATATAAAAATTTATAAATTTAAATATGTTTTGAATAATCTTGGTTGGCCTTTGAGTATAAAATAAATTGTGTTGGCAGACGAATACCTACCTTGTGTACACTCACAGTCACCGATAAAGATTGATCACCACTTCCTGCTAGGTTACTTTATACCAATATCATGATCAACAAAATAATATTCGTTTTGAATTTGAAGATTTAATATAAGAGAATTGTTATTTGTATAATCATTTGTACAACAATATTTTTTGTCTCTCTCTCTCTCTCTCTATGTTGCACATAATTTATTACATGTCATAATAATAGATAGAGATTACATCTCTATACTATACATTGTTGTATGTGTATGAATAATGAAATTATAGAAAAGCTAAATCATTTAGAATGATGATTGGCAAAATGCATTTTAGAGATTTCTGATTATCATTCTCTATGCATTTATGTTTTCTCGTAATTTATTTCTTAATTGACCAAATTAGAACTAATATAAGAGAAATATTGTTGGAAGTGTTTGGCCAAAACCTTTTAACACCCTTGAGAGAAATCAACAACTGATAAACATTGAGAATTCAATATACATATAATTACGGGAATTCAATTACAAGATTTTATCATGACCCTAGGGCCTCTTATTAGATAACTTCATTGCACTATTTCCGATTGCTATAAAGTATTGTTTTCTGACAAAGTAATTGGATAAATCCTTCAACTTCTGATAAAATCCATTTTTTTTAGTTTTATGAAAATTGAATTATTTGGGAACACAACTAGTCTCTAGGGTACGATATCCAGACTTTAAGAGTTTACGATACTATTATGTAAGGTACATTTGCCCTTAGCAAACATATTTTACACATCAATTTATATACTTCTTCTGGCAAGGACATCAATGACAACATGGGGGAAAATGTGAGGAATATCGTTAAGTTTCCTAAGATGGCTCATTTCCATCCTAACCAAAAAGGCTTGAGTGGATAGATGACAAGTTTGGGGGCACCAAGTCAGTTTGCAAACTCGCTGCTTTGAAAAGTTTGGCTAAGAGGCTACGTCTTACTCACTTGAGATGGTCGAGATAACTTATGGATTTTTGCGAAAGTTGGAACAAATGGTAACTTCGCTCTTAAGGCCCCCACCAAGAGTTTGTTATGGTTTTCACAAACAAGTACGATAAGACGATATCGACAAATTTTGTAAAATACTTTTTTAAAACAAAATCAAATTCAAACTCTAAGTCAATTAATACAAGAGATATAGAGATATAAGACGCATAAAGTTTTATATTAGTTTGTCTCTATCACTAAGACTATATTCAATTCTTGATAACCCCACCAAGTTCCAATAATTTTAATCAAAGTTACAAGTATTGTTCATTACCACTTATGACTCTTACAAACTAAGCTTATCCCAAGCGTAAGTTGCACTTATTATTATTTGTTCTACCAAGCCACTATTGACTCTAAACAAATCATAAAATTTGTTGTTTGTTGGTTTGCTCACAGACTAGTACTTAACGTCTCAAAGACAATTATTCAAATGAAACACTTTATCTTTTCTCTCAAGATATACAAAGTGTTTTGAGAGTTTTACAACTTTTGAATGTACATAAATAAAGCTTTAAAAGAGGGAACAACAAATTTTAATTCTTAGCACATTGGTTTATAACATCATCTCTTCAAAGCTTCTCGTATTTATAGGTTATCTTCAACAGGTGTCTGATGTCTCTAAACAATTTCATTTTCCTTGTTGAAGTCCTGCGTCTAAAGAGGGTTTGTTTGCATTAAATGCGCATCCTCTCCATGTTGAGAAACCATTCTCTTTAACTTTCTAGAAACATACTTTAGCATAAAACCACATGTTTTTGCTCAGAGCTTAACAGTCTCTTAAATGCTTTATCAGAATTTAACATTTGTTTGCCTCTGTTTGATCTATCAAACACGGTATAATGTGTTTATTTGATTGCATATAAGATGACTAAATTTTAATCTTTTGTAGTTATTTGTATCAAATCAAAATTATTGAGAGTCCTAATTTATCTTATGACTCAACAATACGTTAGTCTCAAAAGGAGAAAAGTGAATAATCAAATAAAGTTCATACTTGTAAGCATTTACTTATATATTTGAATTTAGGCAGAAAAGTTAGTTAGATAGTTATGATCATACAATTCTCGTGACTTGCCTTAAGGGTTACGCGTGTCATTGACACCCCTGTCTCAATGCATGATGGTTCTCCATTTGTCGATCTAATTGTATCGAGTCACAAAGATCTTAGTCAAGATCATATCATACTGAGATACAGCTTCAGAATGTGTATAAATATATTATTATTTTTATATATTTATAGTATTTATTTAATGTTAATGTATATAAAAAGAAATCCAAGTTCATTAAGAAAAAGTGAGCCAAAGTGAACATATTGTATTTTGGCTTAAATAACTTTTTGGTCCTTATAAAATATGATTTTTCTATTTTAATTTTATTCTTTTAAAGATTTTAGTCTTCGTTAATTGATTTTAGTTTTTAAAAGATTTTTTTAGTTCATATTGCCATGTAACAACGCTAAATGTCAACATAATAATAACGCTGATAACCCATTAACTTGTCAAGTCATCAAGAAATTTGATAGGACAATTATGTGTAATTTAATAAATTGTGTTTTAAATTCTCATTTATTCAAAATAGTTGATGATATCAAATTATAGATTCAAAAACATAATTTACCAAAAATAAATCATTGGTGATTTCTTTGTGATTTCTTTGTTTCACTCTTTATGATGTAACAACGTAATAGATTGTTAATATTATTGATACATTATCCATAAAATTTTTATTTGATCATAAGAATTGAAATATTTTTTAAAATATTTTTAAAAAAAGATTAAAATAAAAAATAAATTATCTTATAGAAACCACACAATTATTTATGTAATTTTTAATAAAGTAAAATAAAATAAAAATGAATTGAAGTAAATCATACCTCATTTTGTTATTTATTTAATTCTTTTTAGTATCCTTTCCCTCTTACCAAACAAGGGGTTAAGCATTGTATTGTTACTCTGTTGCAGATTGGTTGGTCTGTGGATGAGGAAAGTTATTCCATGTTTTCATTTGTCAGAAATTGATGATTTTATCACCTGAAATGATTGAATTTTTGTGTGGCCATCGATTCTCTAGAATTAGAAATAATAGCATTTCTTTTTTTCCAACAACAACATGCTTACACTTTTTTTGTCAGGAAAGTATCCTTTTGCTGATTCAGCAAGTAGAGTAGGCACTAGGCAGAAGGTCCAATCCAACCAAACCTGTCAATTGCACTTGGATTCACATGCTTCATGGGCTTTTTCCTGCCCATCATGTTCAGACTTCAGACAAACAACCAGAGACTGAGATACTCTGAAGGGAATCGTTAAAAAGATAGATTCACAAAATTTTTAAGAGTTCAACTTTTAATATATTGCTACTGTATGCATTGTTACAAAAAAATTTGACCTTGCGTTTTTTTTTTTTTTTTTAACTTTTTTAATAAGTTATTAAATAGTTAAATGTTTTTATAATAACTAACGAAAATTCAAAAATAATTTATCAGCAATAATTGATTTATATATATATATATATATATATATATACATACATCAGATTATTATTATTTTTTAATAAACTATGTGAAATATTTTTGAGAAAGTAAACTTACAAATTCCCCCCCTCCCCTCTCCCTCCCTCCCTCCCTCTCTCTCCCCCTCTCTCTCTGTCTCTCTCTCTCTCTATTACTATTTATGCAAATTATGATATAAAATTTATACAATTTGAGACTTTAATTTTTGTTACAAAAATATATTGGGATTACGTTTGGTTTAAAGTTTTTATTTTTCATTTTAATTTTCACTAGAGTATTTCTCACACAATAATTTATATATGAAATGAACCTGGTATTATTTAATTTTAAGAAAGTTGCATCCTTCCGTCGTCAATGTGTTTGTGCAAGTGCAAAATTATAATATTTTAAGAAATGGTCAAGCATTTGGTTGAAACCTATTCACCCAAATATATCATCTTTTCTAATGTCATGCGTTGCACTAAGTAATAATTGTAAACAATTATTTGGAAGCATCCTCCTAAGCTATGATAAAATATTTGAATCATGAAAAAGAAAAGAAAATAAATAATATTAAATTTCATTATGTGGTTTATTTAAAATAAAATGAAATGATTTTTTCATTGATGCATAATGAAATGAAGTCTAATACTTCTTTTTCTTAAGGGATAAAAAAGGAACATTTTAGTGACAATTTGATCTCACTACTTGATAAGCATGCATGTGTTATCCACACTCTACATATGGATGTGCCCCGTTAGTAACGGCATATCACTTGGGCATTAAAGTTAATTCAAATAGCGATAGCTGATAGGTTAACAAACAAGATTAAATTGTCATAATATTTATACGTTTGTGTGGATTAAATGGGTAATTTCCATTTTCTAAGGATAAAATTGACACCGTGTGTGTCTTTTAAAGACCAAATATATTAGTTGATATTTCAATGTGATTCTAAAGAATTCAACTTGAAATCGAATTCAACTTGAAATCATCATGATCAGTCATTCATGACAAATTTGTAAATATTTAAACATTTTGGAAGAGTCAGTCTAACGCTTATTATTGTCGACTTCTCAACAACTTGTATTTTATGACATTTCACTCAACATGTTTGTTGGTTAGAACTTTTTACTGTTCAAAATCCTCCTCTGTAGGTGGTCCTTTTTAAGACATCAACAATCATCCCTGACTACTGTAGGATCAATGATCATTCCCACAAACCAATAAGAGACTTTCTAACATACTTTGACCTTACTCACATGCTTTTTAGAAAACTTTTCGAAATGTCATCCATCTCATAATTACTTCAAGTCAAGTAAACTTAACTGTGAAGTTCTTAAATATTATTCTACTGAAAAGTAAATACATTTTGTTGGTATAAGTGATACCAATTAATTCCTTTAAGTTATCTTCAATTGTACACTCTTATATCTACACAATCTCTAAATCCCTCTTTTTTCCATATGATTCATCGTCGTGTTACATTCCTTCTCCTTAAAAAGTATTCACTGACTCTTGGGTGGTGATGATGGATAGAATCCCAACAGAACATAATTAACAATTGTCCTAAAAGAAGAGTACATGTTGGTAAAATATCAACAATGTGCCTTCTGACCTAATGCTAATTAAAAATATGCTGCTCACTTGCTATTACACTAAAGGTAATGACATCTTGTATGGTCTATATGCATGGCTCGGCTTCAATTGAGATTTCCTTCAAATTTCTCAACCCTCTACCTATAGCAAGCACTAAGGCCTTTTCACAAGTAAATTAAAAAACCTATACAAATTGGGCTCATTTTTTGGCATGGAGTCTTATGGTCTCTCTGCTTATGCGTACTGGAATTATTTTTAAGAATGATTCTTGATGTAATTGGTTTGTTGTTTTTGATTAAAATAAAGTCTCGTTCTTAGTTTTTAGTTTTCTACTAATGGGAGTGGTTTATTTTCTTCTTCAGGTTGGTATATATAAGTCCAGTTGTATATGTCAAATTAACATGTTAGACCTGAACTATTGATCTCGTTGTAAATAAAGAGATAGAGTATCTCTTTTAGTCTCATTAATTAATTCATTTTGTCTCAATTTAACTCAAATTAAATTAAATATTTAATTTTAAATGTATAATTAATTTCTTAATGTGAAATTAAATATGTAAAAATTTACATAAAATCACATAAACTGATATTTCACTAATGTATTCGAAGAATCAAACATAATCAAATACAAACTTAAATCAGTCATATTCTGAACGAATTTGCAAATATATTCTAACATTTTGGAAGAGTCCTCCTGCTCCTTCGATATTATTGTCTTCCTCTTGGGTGGTGATGATGGATATAATCCCAGCAAAACATAAGTAACTTGTCCCAAAAGAAGAGTACATGTTGGTAAAATTATCAGCAATGTGCCTTCTGATCTAATGTAATTAAAGATGCTGCTCACTTTCTATTAAACTACAGGTGAGCGCATCTTATATTAGTTATATGGTCTAAATGCATGACCTGGTTTCAATTGAGATTTTCCTTCAAATTTATTTCTCAACCCACTACCTATCGTACCAAGGCCTTTTCACAAGTAAAATACCTAAACAAATTGGGCTCATTTTTTGTCATGTAGTCTTATGATCTTTTTGGTTATGTGTAATGGAATTATTTTTAAGAATGTCGATCTCTTCGACGTAAATAGTTCATTGAATTTGATTAAAATTTAAGTCTCGTACTTAATTTTCTATAATTCATTTTCTTCTCTAGATTGTTATACAAGTCCAATTGACTGTATCAAACAAACATGTGGATGAGTTATCGTCAAACCCTCAAATAAATATATGAAAGCGAAACAAAAATCGCAAGAGGAGAGAGATAGAGAAAACACAATCAAGATATTTAACATGAGAAAACCTTCTGAATATGAAGAAGTAAAAACTCACGGAATACTAATCCGAGAATATTTTATTCTTTCAAATCCAGAATTAAACCTTCTTATCATTATATGCAATTTTATTCTTTCAAATGCAAAGAGATCATTTTTCAAATTTGAATTCATGATCAATTAATCACCCCCAACACACTATTTTACCATTAGGTCAAAGTGTCAAAGACTAGCCCTCATCATATAGTAGAATAATTAGAACTAAATTCTAGTGGCTTTACGGCCAATACGTGTGCAGACTGTTATTAACCTAAAGGCAGTCCATTATTTACCATGAAGCCAATAAGCTATTAGGTCCATGACCATATCATGCATGAATGAAATTGCGATATACATATAAATGGCACACATAAAAAGGCTAGTTAACTTATATATATATATATATATATATATATATGTAAAGCCTATAACATATAATATATATATATATATATATATATATATCAATAATGGATAATTTTTTCTTGGTTTTGAGAAGTCTCGGAATTTATCATTTTATCTATTTATTTAGTACAGAAAGTAGACATAAACTCTTAAAAAATGATTAGACAGTTTGAGACATACTAGACCGGTAATATATGTTCATTTTCTTATCTTGCGTAAATAAACAGACAAGCCTAACCTTGCAGTTTTCAAATCCTCCGTTTCTCACCAAAACATTGGTGGTGCTGCATGTTGTCCTCCGAGAATATTTTCCCTTGGCACCTAGCTCGTAAACTGGTCTAAAGATACTGAGCCCCACAAAAATCTCTCATTTTAATTTTTCCATTTTGTTATTAGACAGTGAAGGGGAAGATACTTAGCCCCAACAACAGCATCCCCCACACCATTTTGATCTTTTGTGCGTACATGATTGGACTGAAAATTGGGTTCTTGTTGCCATGGCACTATTTGTCTATAATCAGATCGATGCGTCATGAATATGAGAGCACTGAATCTTGGCCCTTCCCGCTCCTTTTTCTTCTTTGCCCGCCACTTACCGTTCATCTTTAATTAGCTAAGGTTGCAGTACAACTGAAAATTCGTACATACATACACACACACACATATATATATATATATATATATATCAATGAATTATTTTTTTCAAAAGGAAAATGTGTGATAAGACGAAATATGATCTTTTCTTGATCTGCTGTGTTTAGTGTACGTGAAAATAAAATAGTGATTTCTTTCTCATGCATGTTTAGTATATGTATATTAATAATTAATAGAGTTTATATTCTCTAAAAAAATTAATAGAGTTTATGATTACTAATTAGTTATTCGTGTGAAAAAAATGTTTAGAAAAGTTTATTTCAGTAATTTTGACGTCGTTTATATCATAGGCTAAGAGATGCCTGGGTGCACAGGAAAAAAAGAAAAGAAAAGAATATTTCATAAATGAAATGACAATGGAAATATATATGAAATAAAATGGTCGTTTATACTTTTGAAGTTCGGAATAAAATTGGAATGATGCTTTTCAAGTATATTTCACGATTTGGTATAGAATAGGAACGATGCTTTTCAAGTCATTCTTTTTTTTGTACGGTAAAGGTAATATCTGACTGACTTTTGTAATGAATAATTAATATTAATTTATTTCAACATTTGATACATGAAATAATGTCGAATTGAATTACATATTACCTGATTGATAGATTGTTCTTTTTTAGAGAGAAAAAAAAATATTTTTCCAGCATATATATATATATATATATATATATATTATTTTGTATGGATACATTCTTAGAAGTGATGCGAATGTTTTTTTCTTACATGATAAAAAAATAGTCTATGAGAGGTAAAAAAAATCAAGTGTATGCAAAATTAATTATAATACGGGTGTTAAAACTATAACAATAATAACAGTCATTCTATAAAAGCTAATAAAGGTATGCTACGAAAACAAAAGCTAATTAATTTCATTCAATATGTGAAATGATGTTTGAAATTGATATGTATGTGGTACTTTTTTTTTATAATGGAAATATATGTGGTACTTGTTTTCACATGTTAATAAAGAATCTGATTAATAATTAGGAATTGTTCAACGCGCAGCGGACCCATCTATTCAGTTTTTTTTTTTTTTTTTTTTTTTAAAAAAGGCCCTCTATTCAAATTAATGTTTATGTTAAAAAACCAAAAAATTATAAAGCAATTAGGGTATTTTATTGTTGTTGAAGTGTGTATATATGCTGAAATGATATGTCATGGTTAGCAAAAAAAGGGTAGCCACGATACATAGCAAGCAACGGAACCAAATAGAAAACTAAGTACTCCCATTTCATGTATTCTGATAATAAGTGTTATTGTGATCAATTAAAAGAATTACAGAAGCCAAACCTCTCATCCCCAGTCTACAACTTTATTGTCTCGATCCATAGATATGCACTAGCTTGCTGGAAGCAAGCGTGTAACAAATTAAGAGTGATCAGTGAATATTATAATTAACTTTAAAAAAAACAAATATTATAATTAACTTAAAAATCTCATGTTTGGGGGTATAATAAGTGAACTCTCTTTGTATAGGGCAGTCTAGTGCACAAGCTAGGCTTTTACCTAGTAGCGTCTAGGAAGAATATATTTGTATCCAGAATTTGGACCCATGATGACTAGGCAAACCTTATACGAAGTCAGAACTCTATAGATCGATGTACATATATAGTACTAGTTTCATTTTATATGAATAATATTAAAAACAAATACTATATACTTTTCCTTAAGAAAATTGTGTACTGAAGGTAAAGTTTGGTTCAAATCAAACTCTTAATTTAAAAGAAAAAAGGTTAATGTTAATCAAAAACTCATTCAAACTTCTAATTAATTATTTTTTGAGCAGCCAATCTTGTCTAAATGGAGCAATTAATCGTTGTGAGCAATGGGACTAACAGCTAAATGTCTGTGGAATTAATTAGTGGCCAGCAAGATGTACTGTATGCAGACACACAACAGTAGAATAGTGAAGAAGTGAATGGAATAAATTGATAAAATAAACAGAAAGCGATGAAAAAAATGCACTTTAGAAAAGATAATTTACATGCATGAAATGCCACCATTAATTGCTGAGTTTTGTCGCCATGTCAAGGTTTCTCGGGTGGTCATTCATCTTCATTTTGACTAAGGTCTAAGCCTATTTTATCTGTAGTCCTCAATCGCTAATCCAAATTGCATTTTCGGAGAGACAAAATGAATTAATGATAGTGAAATAGATAATCTAACCTTCTTGATTTAGAACAAACCAGTCTAAGTTAAGTTCGGATCTAACATGAGTTGGATTGAGCTTACTCCTCCATTGCTGGCCCAGGTTCATTGAAGGTTTGAAAATCCTAAACATAATCCATTATTGTAAATACATTAGTTAGGGGTGGAGGCAGGTTAAATCTAGACCGCAGTCTTGAAGCTAAGACTGAGACAAAGAACTAGGTTAGAATTGATGCCTCAAGTGACATTCTTGATAGCACATTTGAACAAGCTTTTTGCTTTGCATTTGAGAGATCTTAAGATAGAGTTCGAGTGAAACACTTTAAAGAGTTTGATTATCATTATTGTTGGAGAGGTTGAGTGACACACCACTATGGTGTATTTGATTCTTTGTAATCCATTATTGTTATAGTGGAAGTTTGATTCTGGATTAGTATTCCGTGAGTTTTTACTTCTTTATATTCAGAAGGTTTTCTCATGTTAAATATCTTGACTGCGTTTTCTCTATCTCTCTCCTCTTGCGATTTTCGTTTCGCTTCCATATATTTATTTGAGGGTTTGACGATAACTCATCCACATGTTTGTTTGATACAGTCAATTGGACTTGTACAACAATCTGGAGAAGAAAATGAACTATAGAAAACTAAGTACGAGACTTAAATTTTAATCAAATTCAATGAACTATTTACGTCGAAGAGATCGACATTCTTAAAAATAACTCCATTACACATAACCAAAAAGATAATGGCAGTTTAATTAGTTAGGAAAGAAGGGTTGTTGCTTTAATTTCCAAAGTGATGCTCATATAATTAGAATAGGGTCCTGCTGTTTTCACAATTGCTTCAGTTCTTTATCATTGTGAAAAAGCTAAAGAAAGAAAGTTATATATTATTATGTGATTGATGGTTTTCTTGAAATTAAAGGTTCTTACTGATTTAACAGTGTCAATGTAGGCTTTGAAGGTGCAGATTTGTGATTACTTGAATATGGATATCATCTCGGCTTGGCTAGGTGTTTTGGGACATAAATAATTTTGTTTGTTTTTGTGATTATGTAAT
>PYAF01002314.1:78574-114292 GCA_007407185.1 Glycine tomentella
TACAAGTTAATGGTTTGTATCTACAATCTTCCAACGGTAGGTATAAGTTAATGACTTTTACCTACAGTTGAAGGTTGTAGGTATAAGTTATGTTTTTACCTACAGTTAGATGTTGTAGATATAAGTTAATGACTTTTACCTACGCACATTGTAAATTGTAGGCATAACATATAGTGACAATCAAATGTAATTGTAGGTGAAAAAAAATCCGTAGGTAAAACCTATAGTTACAAAGTATTAGCCGTCGGTATACGCCTCCTCAAAGTTGACGGAGGAAACGTCCGTAGGACAAAGTATATTATACATTTACCTACAAATTTTTTACTTATAATGACAATTTTTATCCGTAGGTATAGGTCATTTGTCTTGTAGTGGATCCTCCCTCGTTTCCTCGTTTAACGAGGATGACTTCAGGCAGTGAGACATAAGGATATGTTAGTTTTTGTAATTCTAGTGTAAGATGAATAAATGGACATAAATTGGGACTGATAATGCAAGAAACCTTCACATTCTCTCTCCACAAGGTTTGATAATTAACATTATGTATCATTCGAGTTCCATTGTTCCATTGGATGTTAACAAATACCATGAAATAATCATAAAACATTATTTGTCATTATGATTAATAGAGCAAGAAGAGCCATTGCAATATCTCTATAACTTTCTGCTCTTACAGTCTTACCATAAAGAGAATTAATCATGGGTGTATATTGGGAATCTTTAGATAAGCTATCATTATATCTGTGCACGTTTCTTTGTCACCTAACAGCAAACAGGTCTCTCATCATTTAAGAATTGCCAAGGACCTCTGTTAACGTGAGACAACTAATAGTATATAATAGTCTAGCTTTGCTCTAATTTTTATTTATAAATAAAACATTATTAAAAAAATAGAGTACAATGAGTATCTCAATAGAAGATCTAGAAGGACATATTTAAGAATAGTAACTACTATCTTTATTAGCTTGAAATAAAAGTTAACAAATACCCTAAATTTTTTTGAAAAATATACTCTAAATAGACAATATCATGGTGTGTTAAAATAGATGACATTGGCTCTGCTTTATTTAATGAGAAAAATAAGCTAATCGCTAACGGATATTCAAAAACAAACTTTGAATTATCATGGGTTAGCCTTGACTATTTGATGTTTTGGTTGTCTAATCTAAGCCATCTATAGAAAGGTCTATGATACTTAATTAGGTTTTCCTTTCAAAGTCTTTCTTCTCATAAGTTGTTTAATTTTTTATTATTATTTGGGAAAATATCTTAAATAGTATTCGTTAATGATGGTACTTATTCATCTTTATAATAAATAAATTTAGCTTACTCGGCACGCATTTAAGATAATGTTATATTATCAGATATTCGCTCAAAGTTAAAATATCATAAAGTTTAGATGAAATTAATAGGTGAATGACAGACACTAACAATTTTCTAAGATGATTGCTTTAAATGATTTGAACTGTGAGAACGACGCAAAAATTATGACAGTCGGCAAGGTATATCAAATAATCAAAAGATTATATAAGACATAATGATCATTATTTAATTCAAGTTCCTCTGTAAATGTAATATTAATTGTCACATAATTTTAATTCACAACGTAAATATTATAATAATTTTAAAAGAGATATGATACACATAAAATAAAATAAATTGTATAATAATTTATTTAATATCATATTTTGTGTGTATCTTTCTTTTTAATTCTATCATTTTTTATAATTTAAATTTAATTTTGTTTCTTTTTTTTCCTTTTTAGTTATATATTTTATTGTACAAGTATATTTTCTATTATAAAATTTATGAAAAACAAGATGAAAAAATGTTGCAATATCATACAGTTGCTCATATTTTGAGTGCTTAAACACCCCCTCCCCCAAAAAAAAAAAATTGAAGAGGGGGGGAACAGAAGGGAATACACCAAACTTCATGGACTCAACTTTGATTTGAAAGAACAACTTAGGCTTTGTTTGGGAGTTAGGAGGGAAAGGAAATGAAAGAGATTCAAGGGGAAGGAAGGGGAAGGAAAGGGGGGAAAATGAGAGAAGTTTCTTCTTCCTTGTTTGGGAGTTAAAAATATATTAAGAGAGAGAAATGAGATTTAATAAGATGTTAAATATGAAAATTATATAATTTAAATGTAAAAATATATTAAAAATATATTTTAATATATTTTGGAATTTGTAGTTAGGGTAGAATAATAATTTTAATTATTTTTCCTTCTAAAAACCCTCCAAATTGGGGGAACAACAATTTTTAGGCTTTGGAGGATTTTGGAGGAGTTTTAAAAATCCTCAAATCCTTTCCCTCAAAAATTAAAATTCTCAAACAAGGAGATAACACCATCTAAACCTTTCCCTTCCCTCCCTTCTCCTTCAAAATCCCTCTCCCAAACAAAGCCTTAGAGAACGGTGAAAGGGCTAATAGCCTCACAGTTATGTGCATTTTCCTCAAGCAAAGAAAGGTTAACTGTAGGGCCTGAAAAAGGGTGAAGAAAGATTATTGTGATTCATAAAGTGGTCAAACAGTAAGGCAGCAACGAGCTATAGTTTGAAATAAAGGGTAGTGACAATTCACAGTAAAAATTAAGAATCAGCGGCACTAATCAATTGGCTGTCAACTCTGATCCTTTATGATGTATAATAACCATAATGATCATGATGAGACTTCAGGGAGATAATGATTCTATAATGAGACTCACACGAGTAGTTTATGCAACAATTGAAGGAAGAGGTGGATGTGAACAGCTGATAACTTGAGAGAAAACTCACTAAAAAGTTAAGTTTTTTTTTCCACTTAAATAGTGGCTGTTAGCACGAAATTGTTTATGCAACAATTGAAGGAATAGGAACTCCTTGATGTGAAAGGGCTAATAACTAGACAGAAAACTCACTCTAAGTTTTTTTCACAAAAGTGGCCGTTAGCATGACATTGGTTATGCAACAATTGAAGGAAGAATTTCTTAATGTGAAAAGCTAATAACTAACACAAAACTCACTAAGTTTTTTCCCACATAAATAATGGTTGCTAGCTAGCACAAAATTATTACATGTTCTACGACTAAAAAAATTATTACATGTTTAAAATCATATAGTCATAGCCAATTTCTTTTATGTAACATGTAAATGTAATCAAATTTTTTAATTTGTGAAAACTAATTAATAATATATCATATAAAGATTGGTAGGAAATATATAATCCTGAATTATATGATAATATTTTTAAAACAAGTGTATATTTACTATCATCTTCATAAAAAAAGAAAAACACCATACACGTAGTCAAAATTTTCAAATAACGAGAAAAAATTATCTTTTTCATCTAAAGATTGGTTAAAACTATGATAATTTCATATCATATAATAATTTTCGTGTTAAGTGTATATATTTTCTTGACAAAACACATGCTATGAAGTTAAATTAACAAC
The DNA here is from genome assembly GCA_007407185.1 of Glycine tomentella. Classification (NCBI taxonomy): domain Eukaryota; kingdom Viridiplantae; phylum Streptophyta; class Magnoliopsida; order Fabales; family Fabaceae; genus Glycine; species Glycine tomentella. The sequence continues at coordinate 82,008 of PYAF01002314.1, forward strand.
AAATATATTTAAAATACAAATTATGATGCACATTTAATGGGGGATTTGTTTTTTAATTTCCACCGGAATTACATTGGAGCCAAAAACATCAGAACTAGCTTTAGTTATCCATTGTTGGCTGGCTGTTTCCTACAGATTGTGAAGATTAAATTAAACTTGCATTTATATGAAGATGGTGACTCACATTGAAGAGTAATATTGTCTCTCTGGACACAATCTTGAATTAATTTGAACTAAGTCATCACTTAGTTGGGTAATGAGAGCCGTGGACTGAAAAAGAAGAAAACGTACACAGCTACTCGATTGTTTAGGAGTGATTAGCTGTATCATATTTACTTTTCTCACTGAACCCTTAACCAACTCTATCAGAGGAAAGTTCACCAAACCCATCAAGTGATGAAATGACCAATTTAGGATAAGAACCTAACGAAGAAGATCATTACTTTTTGCAGAAATATTACTTTACCTTGACCTACTGTCGATTACCAAATTTGGAATTTCTTTAACTAATCCTGCAATCTAGGCAGAAGAAAATCATATTTGCATTAGTTGAAAACGTACAGAGAGGGGAAATATATAGATATAGCTTGTCACGTAACAATGATGAACACGTGATCATGCCGAATAGTGGTCGAATTATATATTATAATTTATTCTATTAGCTGCGGAATTTGTTGTGGATTTTTCACAAAATATGCAGGAAACTGGGTTTTTGCAAATTAAATTGCAAGGCAAAATATTTGTGGATAATAATTTTCTGTCAATTTAAAAATTTGTAGGAAATTTTAAAGAGATATTTAGTATTTCAATTTTAAAAAACGGTAATTTTGATGTAATCTTCAATTTCGTGTATGTTTTATTTAATTGAATTATAGTTCAAACATATTCATTTAAGATACCATCAAGAAATAATTTAATTAATTAAAATATTAAATAAAAGAAATAAATGTAAGACAAATAAAGATTAGACAAAATTAAAGATTTAAAAAATATATCTTTATTTTAAAATAAGATGATCAAAATTACAGATAGTAGCTAGGATGATTAAAGTTATATTTTATCCTTTAAAATAAGATTAAACAAATTCTTACATAACTCAACCAAAAAATCAATGAAAGACAGTAATTGTTAATTTCAAAATAGACAAGATTTAGATTTTTTTTAATACTTTTGTTATTATCTATAATTAAAGTTAGAATTTCACCTTAATAAGCATATAATAAAAGTTTGCATTAAATATCAATGAAAATTACCAAAAGGAGACTTTAATTATAATTAGAAAACAATAACGTACAAAAACACTTAAGGGATTGCATTTGCATGCACCTTAATTTTGCCCTTACTAAATTAGCTTGAAATATTTTTTTTTTTAACATCCATTTACTTATTCTTGTATTGTATATGCCTTTGAACTAATTGAAATGGAACGAACCAGGCACATGTAGTCATTATCTCTTGTTATTAACTTGTTTCGTTGGATGAAAATTCACTTCATACTTATATATATATATATATATATATATATATTATTTAATCAGTTATTTATGTATTTTATAAATATTTTCATATATTCATGAATATTTGTTAAAATATAAAAAAATAAAATATAAAACAAAAATAAACAGTTTTGCAACATATATTTATATTACGATTAGAATTTTGATAATTTTTATTGATTTTTGAAACATAATTTTGAAATTTAGTTTGTAGGTTATATTTAGGTAAACTTACTTTATATTTAATTAAGAATATTTAAGTAACCTTAAATTGTGAATATCCAGACATGATTACCTACTGTCAATCTTTGTTCTCTGTTAGCAAGTGGATATAATTTATATATATATATATATATATATATATATATATATATGAAACATTTATTTTTTTTATCTCTTTTTATCACATCATATCACTTATCTTACTTCAATTTACTTATTGTTCTTCTCTTATCTTTTTTTCTTCTCTCTAGCTGTAATCTAAATGTCAGGTGCTCGATCATAAATTATTTTCACCTTTTAAATACTTGCAGGTAGCACAAGTTTTTTATTGAACCTTAGTCAAGACCTTTTCATAACAACAATAATGTTTACATACCTTAATACTACTTTCAGTTCTCTTTCACTTCAATTTTCGCAAGTTAAATCTCACATGTCATATTAATTTTCATTACCATATGTTCATTTTCTCTTCTATCTCATTTTTCATCCCATTTTACTTTTATCTTTTTTCTTCAATTACGTTACATATTTTATCTATTATATACTCTCTTTCTTTTTCTTCCTTTCATCCTTTACACCCAAAAATGAGGTATACACTTGCTATTTTCTTATCATACTTTTCACTTCTCTCTTTTCTCTTCTTATCTCTCACTAAGTATACTTCCAGTGAGTCTATATATGAATACTATTTTCCTTTCATAAAATGTACGTAGCGTATAGGCATAACATCAAACACATTCAAATAGTGAAGGAGTAACTAGGTGATGTTGAAGATAAATATGTATTTCAAATATCCAATTCATCATGTTATTAATTTTACTAAAGAATTATTCTTTATTATCATATTTATTGTTTTATTAAATTGTTAATTTGACAAATTTTTTATTAAAATTAGAGATTTGTTATCATGATAGAAAATATTATAATGAGAAACAAGTTTTTTTATAATTTTAATCTAAATTATTCTTGATCATAGGATTGTTGTGAATATGATATCAATAATCCGAATAGATCAATATATGTAATGATCTTTATTGGATAAAGATTAATAGATTTCATTTATTAAATTGTATATTGTTAACTCTTTGGCAAGTACCCAAATTCGTTCAAGTAGTATTAAAACGGTAAATCTGAGTGTCGAGTCCACATAGACTTTGACTGTACTCAGAGTTCGTATACGTCTAATTTTAAGTAATTAACAGACTAAATTTAGGTATTTGTGAAGTAATAATGCATGTATATGAATTCAATGTAAAATAAAATACGAAAAGATCAAGTGTAATAGATAAAACACAAACACTGAGAGAGTTGAGTTGACAATTGATGCAAAATATGGAACATGTTGGAACTCAGCCTACCAAAATTACTCTTGATGCAAAATTAAATGTTTTTCGCCATTTAATATTATTTCACATATTACATTCATCTCCTAACCTACTCTAACATGATTACTCATGTGGAAAAGCCTAAATTACCTAATTTCACTCTTAATCCCTAAAGAGCTACATCAAATACTTTGCATAGAGTAAAGATGCATATTTTAGGGTAAGTAATTTCATTCTATCCCTAGATATAGATTACCTAGATGTTCTTTTCAACTTCTTAGGATATAAACATTTTTCAATGCATAAACCCCATAATACTACATGTGCATGAATGATCAAACCATAAACATGACAATAAACTCAGAAAAGAGACAATAATACAAAAATAACATTAAATAAATAGTAAAAATCATTACATAAAGAATGTTTGGTTGCTGAACTCCCAACAATGGGTAATTTAGCCTCTCATGACAATGAGAGGTTTACAAATACAAAAGGGAAGGAAGAGAAATGGAAGAAGATGGAAGAACAATGGTGTAAGCAAACTTCTAGGGAGTGGATTATTCTCTCTTTTGTGTCCTCAATTTCTCTCTTCATGCCCTTACTGAATGGCATAATCTTTCTCTCCTTATTTATCTTCAAAATGTAGCACAATTATGTTTTTCGACATTGGCTATGCGCTAAACCTGCAAGTGCGTGCTAAGTGCGCATGCAGAGTCCAATTGACTTAAGTTAGCTTTTTGCGCTAAGCGGGTCTGTCGCGCTGAACGCGCTACTACAAATCTTCTTCTAGGTCTTTGTTGTGTCATTTCTACAAAAAAATACAACCAACATACTATAAATCAACTAATTTTAGTATCTACTGGATAAAAGCTCAGAAGAAGTTAAATTTCTAATGTTTTAATTACAAAAGAAGTATTAAAAGAGGAGAAAGAAGATAATTGTTATGTGATTTAAATATACAATTTACATATGCATAGCAATTATCACAAAAGAAGCGTTAAAAGAGAATAAAGAAGTGAATTCAAATTCAATGGCAAGACAATTTCAATACCAAATTTTCTTCTCATTCCATCATGCATTCCATCATTCCAAAGTGTTGTAATTCTATATTTTCTTTCTCAAATTCCAGGCCTAGTTTTGTATGATGACAAATGAATCATGTAGCCCATACATTAACAAGAGCTTCAAGATAATTTCATGCTCTCAGTCGGTTCACTAATTTTGTTCACAATTGTATTAGTCATTTAATTATCAATGAAAAACCATAACCATATCGTTAGTCAAAAACATAAAAATTAGGTGATTCTATGAAATTATGAAAAATGATATATATAGTTGTACAATTAATTAAACAAACTCACAAATATTGCCTCCTATAGCATCAAAACAATTGGTGAAAAAATAGTCAAACTTTTATCTTTGTAAATTTTTTGTGAAACTCTATCATTCATTGATATAATATTTAATTAGGTTTGAACTCAAATGTCAACGTAAGATGAACAATCACATTTAAAATTGCACGTTCTTCTAATTAGAGAAGACAGACATTTCTTGGGAATCAATACCTAGCTAGCTTTAAATTACGTACTCTACCTTTTTCTCTCATACAGAACAACTATTTTAATTTGCAGCATTCATTTTTTCATCTCATCAAACAAACATTTTATAAAATCCACATCCGGCCACGAAATTCCCACCAGAACCAGAATATGTTCATGGTGTTGGACCGTACTATTATATAATATATTATATAATGATAATGATATAGTAATCCATTAAGAACTTCATTATCATACGTTATTTTCTTGGATATGTTGGATGTGACAATTTTCACCTGAGGGTGTGCATGCAGTAAAGTAGTTTTTTCCTAGAGATATAGAAGAGATCGAGGTGGAGGGACATTATTTAGAGGCATAATTTGGGTAAAAGGTAGACCGACAAGATGCACGATCGGTGTCATAAATCTTTGAGCTAGCCATTATTGTAAGCAAAGTTGAAGAAGAGCACGAGTGGCAAAGTGCATGTATGTAGAAGAGGATGAATGATTAGCCAAAAGAGCCGTAAGCAAAGAAAAAAGAAGTGAATCAGTTGAACTTCGGCATCACATAATTAAGAAAGCAAACTACCACCGAAAAACCAAGGACTTTATACTATTTTAATATAGGCCAATGTTAATCAATTCTGTTGTATATTGTTTAAGAAATAAAAAAGATTATTTTTTTATATATTTAAACATACAAATTAAATTGCTGTTAAAAACTTTTTTATATTTTTTATGGTTTTTACAATAAATATTTTTTATTTTAGTTTCTTAATTAACATCTTAAAGATACTAGTTAGTAAGACTCTTAAATATATAATACATAAATTACACTAGTAATATTATAGTAAAGTTAACATCTTTTATGATAAAAAATTTAAGTAAGTTAAATTTTGAAAATTCATTAAAATCTACTATATATTACATACTTCAAGGTTTGTTGAGGACTAGCATTTACAAAAATACTTATAAACTATTTATTAATTCACAGGATTATCATATTGACAAAGAGATTCAATGTTACATCCTTATGGGATGTGAATCTAATTCTTATTAATTTGACCAACTAATTTACTTATTTTTCAAAAGGAATGTTATACTTTAATAAAATTAATTAAATTGATTTTAAAAATAAAATTAATTAAATGAATTATGATATAGTTTCAAAGTTTTATGATTTTTTATAAAAAAATTATATAAAAATTTGAAAACTTGATTTATCAACAATATAAATTTTTAATTTAACAGTTGACTCGTTGAAATTTAATGTGTATACAAATAAATATTGAGCGGAATAACTATATAAAGCAATATATATTATTTTATAAAATTTAGCAACGTATATATATTTATATATATATATATATATATCATATAATTTTTTGTGTTTTGTGTATTATCTTATTCGTGTTTATAATAATTTTGACATTTAAATTTAAAATATATTATAAATTAAATATAAAAATTATATAATTATGACTTGAATCTTTTTTAAAAAAAATATGAGAATTATAATAAAAATTATACTTTTAAAAATATTATATATATATATATATATAAATCAAATTCATCCGGACCTAATCGCATTATTTTTGTACATGAATCCGGTTTTCATTTATCTGATTTTATTTTTAAATAATCGGAGGTCATGAACTCGTATCCTATTATTGACCTTTTAAAGAAAAAAAAATGTTAATTGAATACAACCAATTAATCACACTTCTTTCGCAACTCGCTTTTACTGTGTTACGTCATATATACATTTGTTTTTGATATATAAAAAAATATTTTTTTAATCGGTACACTATCAACTAATCATAAAATATCACACTTTAAAATAAAAGTAAACATTCATAATTAGATAACATACTAATAAATATTTAATTTATGTGAAATTTGATGCACATTATCAAAATAATAATATCAAATGATTCAATAGTTAAATTGATCAATTTTTGTTTTCTATAAAAAGTTATCAATTCGTATAAGTGTAAAAAATTTAAAAAAAAAATGAAATTTGATGTCAGCTAATCATAAATATCACATCACTTTAAAATAAAAGTAAACGTTCAAAATTATTTTGTAAACTGACCTGAAACATGAGTTGAAAAAATCAAAATCTAGCACACAAATATATATATATATATATATATATATATTATAGAAATTTTTAAGTAGATAGTTTTAATGTTAAAATGTAAATAGTTTATATGATATAACTATAACTCTATAAGGATACCTTTCAAAAACTCTACAAAGCTAGGCTATCTACTTAAAAAAAAATATAATTATAAGGATTACTATTGAAGCCAAAATTAATTTTCTCTAAAATATGCCGTATTATGGGTGGGATTTGTCAGTTATTTCAATTTCAATATAACGAAAAATGGGGAAGGAAAGGGAAAGAGGATAGATGAGGTGAAGAGGACATGTGGCAAATTATCACATAGTAATTTATACATTATTGATGAAGGTTGAAAAGGCTTACAATTTATGGATTCCCAAATGGACAAAAATATTTGGTTATATATCATGATAATTAATAATTATTAGCCTATCAGGAGGAGTACTGACTACACGTTTTGTGCCCTTGAATTCATTCCACACAGTTTAAACAATTGATATTGTGAATGCACAGTTTTACCAAATTGACAATTGATATTGTGCATGCACAATTTTCTTTACCTCAACTTTCTTCTTTTCTTTTTCTTCTTCTTTTTAATTATTCCCTCAGTTACGTTCCTAATTTTTAGTTGTTTAAGGTTTTTCATATAAATTGAAAAATATTGATTTTAGAAAAAATTTAGACTATATCAAAATTTATTATTTAATTTACAAATTTCTATAAATAATTTTTTTACGAATTCTTTTAATGAAATAATGTTTCTTTTTAATACAAATATTTCTACTAAAAAATAATATTGGAGACATTTGTTTGATGGATTATGTGTTTATTCTCAGAAATATTATTCCTAAAAATATAAAATAAGAATGTTATTTATGAGTACTTTTAGAAAAATATGCTTGATAAACTATTAAAAATAATTGAAAACAAACTTTTACTCACAAATATGGCTTCCTGTCACATGAGAATAGACTTTCTCAACCCCTCCTCGGAATAAATAATGGGTAAACATGGAAATATGACTTTTCTAAAATAAAATATAGCAGACAATAAACGTGAGAATAAATTTTCCAATCTCATATTTTCAGAAATAAAGAAATTATCCATAAAATAAATGCTCTCTTAATGTTCTTTTATACTTCTTCTACACTAAAATTATTGATGTTAAGATCTAGTTTGGTGTGGTTACTAGTGAAATGTAATTTTTAGAATAAAACATAGCAAAAATAGGAGCTAATTTCGTTTTTAACCAAATTTTAAAACAGTTTTGAGTCACTTTATTTTTACTTATTTTTATAAAAAAGTTTCCTACTTTACGTTTATAGTTTTAAGGAACGTCCCACCCTTCCTCCCCCAACTTCTGCTCCTTCCTCAAACCACTGAATATCGTCCTCCTCAAATTTACCGCTTGCATATCTGAGCGATTGATACTTCCGTAAGGAGCAACATATTTGATAATGTTTTGGACACAATAATTAAAAAATTTAATTATTTTAATTATGTATTTTTTTTTATTGTTTTAACGATACCTTTTGTGATACTTGGCTATGTTAAATTTAAATTATTCCGTTACATTTTTACTCATAAAACAACATAATTATGGATAATTTTCATTTTTTTTATATCAATTTCCCATATTTCAATCATCACAACTAAAAGCACACATAAATTAAAAACACACAAATAAAAAACATAGATATCCAATAAAACTTTAGCGTACTCTTTATCGTGAGTTTTGACTATGAGAGATTTTGTTTTGTCCATTCCTCAAAGGTGAGACTTCCAAACATACAATACGTATTGCCAAGTACATTACTATAACATTTTTTCTTTTCCACCGTAATCTTGTTTATAATATTTGCATTTTGATCTTCAAGTTTCATGCCTATATCAAGACATTCTTCCAAGATATCAACCAAAGGTTTTGGTTAGGTAGATGTATGTGAGTATTCTCCAGCATGGCTTGTTACTCAACGTAGGTGAGGTAGGGGTGTTGAGCGAATATAATGAACCTAGTCTCTTTGACCTCATCGTCTTGAAATTCCCATGCCTTATATTGAATACAATCATCAACAACAAATAAAGGGTATCAATAATGGAGGTGCGCCACCCTTTTGCCTTTGCTTGTTCTAATCTTATTTTGGATGGTTTGCTTCAATGAATCGAGTGTGATGCCAATTGTTAGCACAAAATGACTTTGGTCATTGCTTACAAATGTTTCCCTTGACCAATTGTATTAATCATATGATCATTGTAACATACATAGACAAAGGCTGCGCTGAGGAACTCAATCATGGTAATTAAGGTTTAGGGTGAAGTGTAACAATGAAAGTTTTTCCATGTTCACAAACATTCAATGAAACTGAGCTTATGTGGTGGCATGGACACTAATATCCATAATGTTATATTTATAGACATCAACAAAAAGGAGTGTAATGGTTGAGATCGCACAAACGAAATCAATAACTCAAATTGGCCTTATCCAACGAGTATTCAATATACTCATGTGTCAACAATTTACTAAGTATCTATACACTTGCATTAAGAAAGGAAAAAGGCTAAGATCACATTAAAAAAACCAACACCACATCTCCCCCTTCAAACGCATGCACATATTGTTCACGCGTCAGTGGTTTGTTAAGCATCTTTCCTTACATAAAAGAAAGAAATGATTGAGATCACACTGACATTAAATCAAAAACACAAATCTTCCTGATTCAAACTTGTGTACTATTCACATGGTAGTGGTTCATTAAGTACCTTTGTCTTTGCGCTTGAAAAAGGAACGCCTAATATCACACCAACGACATCGACAACTCATACTGTCCTCACTAAAATCAATTTGCAACTGTTAATTATGTGGTTTTAGCTATTTTCATAATTTAAAATAAAACTTAATTCAATTCATATAAATTGTGTATGTTTTTTATTTTTTCAATTTTTTATTTCATACTAGTATAAAAATATTTCAAAAATAAATAGTATACATAAATGACTTAATTTTTACAATTTAGTTAATTGTTTTATAAATAATAAATCATAATTTCATAAATAAATTATTGATAAGAATGTTAAATTATTGGTTGACCCATTTAATAAATGTTTTAGAAATCCTGGATTAGAAGGACTAAAGTGTTTATGAAGTGCTTATGTTGGAAAAGATAAAAATAAGTTGTGTACAAGTAAAAGTTACTTAAAATTTCTAATGAGTGAACCTGAAACGGAGATATGCTTCACTGTTAGATAAGTAGGATTGGTATTTGAGTAACCTATATAGCACATTTATTCAAGCTAGCTAGTATCTACCTATGCAAACAAAAGTAGGGGAAAATATTATTTCCAGAACGGTCTTAATTAAGTACTTCGTACGTGACTGCCCCTCACTCGGCCTTAATAGTCTTTGTAAAGATAACTTTGTAAGAGTCTAGAATATAAATTGGATCGTCGTGGTTAAAGCATTTTTATATGATGATTGTGATTGTTTTGTCAATTGGTAATAATTGATAAACTAGAAATTTTGTTTATTAAATTATGACCATAATTAGTTAACAATAATGATTAATAGGTGAAATTGTGTATGACGGCAGAACGAATTTAACCAGTATATATGTAGCACTCACTTTTTATATTACGTTACATCAATTCAGTCAAAAAATTACGTTACATCAAGAATTCAAGATTTTATATTTTGATATAAGATAAAGTTAGATAGATCGACTCAAAATCCGGGAATACCTATATGACACATGCAATAATTGTCATTAATTAAAAAGACATAAAATAAGAAAATGAAATATTACTGATACATATAACAGGCGCATCATCGGTCAATAATTTTAAAAAAATCTTTCTCTTGCAGAGTTCTTACATTATTTTCATAAGTAAAGAAAATTATAATTGAAATTTACATTCTTTTTATAACTAAAGAAGATTATTATTGAATTTGAATAAAAGGACTATTCAAACCCAATTCAATTCAAGCTTATAAAATAAATAAATAAACTCAATTCAAGTCAAGATTATAAAATAAATCAATAAATATTTTTCTGAAAGAAAATCAATAAATAAACCCAATTCAATTGAAGATAACAATCCTAAAACAAACCAAAGCAATTATTGATAGCGCTTTTACACACCTTATAAAAGGACAGATGCACACCCCATACCAATTATAACAGCTTTTCAATCCCATGTTAATAAAAAATAGACATACAAGCCCTGACTATGCTACCATAATTATGCCAATTGTCCATCCATATTGAGAAAAGAATATAATTCATTTCATCAATATGAACAGTACGCAATTACTGCTGAATTTTGATGAGTCAGTGACACCATGCATCAACACATTCTTGGACCAGTATCAATTGAAAACTGATACCTGCAACACTAATTGACTTAGCATCCCTTTAATCAACCCAATCTAATTATATATTTTTTTTATTTACAACAAAATTTTGAAGCTAAGAAGATATAAAAAATATTGTAGATTCGATTTTTTCTACTAACATTCTAATAAATTAAAATTTGTCCGTAAAAATAATTTGAAGCTAAAACTCCGTACAAGTTACTGGAATTTCTTACTACTACACTGATCCTGTTGTATAACCTTTATAGCTCGGTCAATGTCACTGAAACTTATTCACCCTCCAACCCACCTATGATACTTGTGTTGCCATATACATCCACCAAAGCGTTTGCTATATATATATATATATGTGTATTTGGCAAGCTTATTTAAACTTCAAAAAAATAAAAAGTAAAAATGATTTTTAAAAAAGTAGATAGGAGTTTTCTTTTAATGAAACTTATTTTTTTAAAAAATAAAAATAATTTAAACAAATACATAAAAAATTAACGGAAAACTGTTTATTTTATAATTTAAAATAAAAAAACTTAAATAAACAGACCATTTTTATGCGGAGTTGTTATATTCACATATATTTACACTCACATTTTCTTACCCCTCTCTCTCTTTTCTTCTAGTTATACACTTTAAAAATGGATTATAGGTTGATTTTTTCCTGTAGTGATTTGAATTCAGGAACATAATTCACGTAGAATTATTAGCATGTACAAATACAAATTTGACACTTGAACAGTACATTACCTGTAAGGAATTTTTTTATAGGCTAGCAAACATATTTAAAGGCTACCTATAAGGATTTAAATTTGAATTTTTTCATAAAGAAAATCGTAATTAAGGCTATAGAGTTATTCAATGCTCAGTCAAGACATGATAAAATATATGGTTAGTTATTTATTGTATGTTACGTTAATGTGACTAATAAGAAGCATCGAGTAAAAGATTTCTCATGAAATAAATTGAACTAGAATTTTCCCATCGATATTCTTCTGGTACTCTTTCGGATTTCAAATATATAGTGTGCCCTACAATTAATACGTCGACCCAATGGAGAAATTCAACTTTTGGCTTCATGTCAAACAGGACGGGGATTGGCTCTAGAAAGGCGTTTTGGAAATAGTAGCATGCTGCTAAACACAAATTCTAGGTGAGTCTAATATATTTTGAATTTAATTCAAACTGTTTGATAGTTTCTAATTATCGATTGAATGAATATAACCTTAGTTTATTAGAGTTTTGACAAGAGCATCTACATGGGGCCCACATCTCAAGATTGGTCGGTTGTCATCTCCATCAAATTTGACGTCTACCTCAGTTTCCTTCCCTACAAAATCATGGCAAGAGAGAAAAATCTATTCATTATATTTATATAAGACCGAAAATTAAACCACGTTAGGATTAATGCCAAAATTGACTCACATGCCTTAACGAATCTCTAATTTGGGAAGTTGCTAGAAATAATATAAGCTAGCTAGATAGTTAATCAATTAGACATTTCTCCTACTCAAATGTTGAACTAGTTTTAGAGTTCACTAAAAAAAACTGAGCTGAAGAAACCCCATATGTATATATATACATATAATTAAAAGAAATTGAATTATATGCTACATACATTCATACATTTCATCCTTTATTATTTTACATTTAGACAACTACTCTGTTGCTCATGCTGATGTGGAAAAATGTACAGACACAAAATATATATGTACCTAGTATTAATAGAAGACATTAAAAACAAACTGAAACTGGTATATATAAATAAAAAAGATATAAGACATTAAAAAGACTTTGCATGCTACAAAAGAGTACGACCAAGTATCTTGTGGCATGCATGCAATGTTGCAGAGAGGTGCTCCATAATAACCGGTTATAAAATCTGTTTCTTCAAGACAACATGCGTAATACTGTATTTCGAATTTATAACATGGTGTGTGTTGTGTGTGTGCATAGGACATACATTTTGCGGAAGATAACGATAATGGCCACCGCAAATGTTAATAATTCATCTTCTTCACCTGAAATATGTTATATATTGACGTATTTTGTTTGTTTGGATAAGTGTTTTTTTAAAATTTATTTTAGTTAAAATTAAATTTTGAGGTGAAGTGATTTTAATTTGTGTTTGGATAACTTTACCTTGAAAGCAAAAACTATTTTGTCTTACTTTGTAAAAAAAATTCAACCTAAAGCAAAAACTATTTTTTATTACTTTTAGTCAAGTTGAGGCTTGAAAGAAAAATCAATTTTGTTCAACAAGAACCAAACATCTATTTTGTATATATCTTTATCATATATTTGATGTAATTAATCAACATTCAAAAACAAAAATGTCAAGTGTGTTTGGATATACGTTGAGAAATAATTAATTTTATATCTAAAATTAATTTGGATTAAATAGAACTTTAGGTAGATTAATTTTGCTTTAGATAAAAAAAATTATAATGAATTTCACTATTAACGTACTTTTAAATTATAAACATTCAAACATAAATCATTTCATTTTAATATCATTGTAAACCAAAATTAATTTTACGAATACTTAAACACACATTAAATAGCAGGTTCTATAATGGCTATTGGAATGATTTGGTGAGAGATGAGAGCAATAATGATAATGAGCTTGTTTAAGCGAAATGGTTTAGCGTTGAATAAGGGCAAAAACAATAATTGTATGCTTATATAGAAAAACATCTATAGTTAATGCAAGCTAATCTCATTAAAGTGCAACACAGTGAAGGTTTTACCTGAATAGACTTGAAGAAGATAGATAGATAAACACAGTATTATCACAGCAAACAAAGAAATATTTTCAATATTTGAACCCCTGACTTTTAGGTCCCAAGATTGATCAATTTTATCGTAGTATATATCAAGACTTGCCCTCTAGCTAATGTTATTGTAGGAAAAACAAGCCGTATATATATCCAAGTAAAATGGTATATAGACATACTAGTATATTATTACTCTTGAATTCTCTTTTTCTATTACAATATATCACTTATGATATATATACTTTTTTTTCTCATTTCCTATTTTAAGTGTTGAATGGGAGAAATTATTATCTGAAACCACTCCTAAACAATCTTTACTTAACACATAATATCTGAGTTTTTTTTTTTTTTTGCCTGAATACATAATATCTGAGTTTATTAACTCTTCCTAGAAAAGTAAAAACTTAATTACCTATGATATTTGATTTTCATTAGTAGACTCAAAAATAAATAGAAGAAAATTAATAATAATTCACGTTTTATATTTAATATCAACTGACTTAGATGCTTTCGCGTTACATATATGATTTTCTTAAAGGATGTAATAATATCTAAATATATAAAGTTTAGTATGCACCAAACCTTTTACCATATGCAAGAGGACAAAAGAGATGAACAAAAATAAACTAAGATGGCCCATAAAATGTCTACTCATGTAGCCCAGTGACGTGATCTCCATACTCCATCTTCCTCCACTCCCCTATTCCTTTGGCTTTCACCTTTCACCTCCCTCTTTCCCTGGCTTTATTTAGAAAAAAAACCCAATCCCAACCCCAACCCCCCCTTCTCTCTCTCTCTCTCTCTCTCTTGATCCGAATTCATCATTATTCCAAAATTTCCACAATGTCCAGCAGTGGTAGTCACGGTGCAGAAGGCTCATCAAGCAACATTCCCATAGATTATCAGCAGCAGCAACAGCAGAGTCCAGTGACACTTAGCCGCTATGAGTCACAGAAGAGAAGGGACTGGAACACTTTTGGACATTACTTGAAGAACCAGAGACCCCCGGTTCCTCTCTCTCAGTGCAATTGCAACCACGTGCTTGATTTCCTCCGTTATCTTGACCAGTTTGGGAAGACCAAGGTTCACCTTCAAGGGTGCATGTTCTATGGGCAGCCGGAACCCCCGGCGCCCTGCACCTGCCCTCTCAGGCAGGCCTGGGGGAGCCTCGACGCTCTCATAGGCAGACTCAGGGCTGCCTACGAAGAAAATGGAGGCTCCCCAGAAACTAACCCTTTCGCCAGCGGCTCCATCCGCGTCTACCTTAGGGAGGTCAGGGAGTGCCAGGCTAAGGCTAGAGGTATACCTTACAAGAAGAAAAAGAAGACCACAAAGGGAAATATGGAAGAATCTTCAACCTCCTCCTCCATCCACTTCTCTTGAATATTCTTCCTTTGGAAGATGTGTGTTTCACCTAATATTGGTAATTATATAATTTTGTCATCACCAGTTTTTTTTTTTTTTTTTTTTTATATATCAAGAATGAGATTTGAACCCAAATCTCATTCAGACTTCTCAAATTTTTCACTACTGTAGTGGGTTTTTTGTGATCAATATGTTGTTCCTTCTAGCTGTGCAGGTATCAACTATGTTGCTTGTGTGGTATATCACAACCTAAAAAACACTACAATGTTTTTACATATATTTGGTGAAGTGACTCCTTGAGGAATATATACTCATCTAGATGATCTAGTTTATATAATTATGTGTGTCACTAATTAGGACTGTGATTTTGGATGTTATGAGATATATATAAAAGAGAAACAAAGAACTAAAACATACATATGGGTTATTAAATCATCATATTAATTTTCTAGAATTAAAAGGATGGATCTGGGACAAAGAAAAAACTAGTGTTTTTATACGTTTCTCTTATTCTTGAACAATATTAAAGTGTTGGTACATTATATACCAACAAAAGTATGTCCAATGCCGTGTTCATCAGGTTGCAAAATTAGAAACGACTAGTAATTAATATAGGGATGATTAATTTAATCCCCCTGGTGGCTCCGCAAAAAAATGTTTTATATGGTACAACAATTGAATATTTTATTATTTTTATGATTACTTTCTCTTAATTTGTCCTTTTAAAATTAAGCAGATTTTTGACACATGCAGTGATCAAGTGAGATGTGTCGTATATACATACTTTGTGAAGTTATACTAAGCATCAAAGAAACATTTTTCTTAACATATACGATAATTTAAGATTCTAGGTTTCAAATAAAACATCTCATCAAATCATAAAACTTTTTTTTATAATCCATCCTCTTTGCAAGCCTTTTTCTAATTCACAATTTTATTCTAAGAAAGACATTAATGAATATAATGGAATCTTTCAGATAGATGTTGGAGAAATCTGTTGCTAATTAAATATTGAATGTGTTGTTCTTAGCCTTAACATTTCCCCCACCATCCTCAATTCTATAATATGTCCCACTTATTGCTATATCTTTAATGTACTAGATCCTAACAAGAAGTGATTTGATATACACTTAGTTTCGCCATGTACCTTGATTTGATCATGTCGTCTAGTATCTGATTCTGATAGTTTTATCCATTTATCAAAAAACTTAGTTTTCTAATGTATTAAGTAGTACTGATGATGTATTTTGCGAGCAAATATTTGGTTGGTTAGGCGAATGCTTAAGCTTTGTGCTTCCCGTCACCTCACATGTTTTTGTCGGCTTTTATTCCAAGTGGAACGTCTTCAATGGCAATTTGAATGGACACACGTTTGTATTTTGCATATTAAAATAGAACATGAAATGCTATTGAAGGTACAAGCACGTGGTTTCATGTGATTATTCTACTCAAACTTGTCAAAACTTACTGCGCACATTTTGATCATGATTGTTTGTTAAGCTTAATTAATTATAATTAAATCATACATATCTATCTGG
Source organism: Glycine tomentella (assembly GCA_007407185.1). Classification (NCBI taxonomy): domain Eukaryota; kingdom Viridiplantae; phylum Streptophyta; class Magnoliopsida; order Fabales; family Fabaceae; genus Glycine; species Glycine tomentella. The sequence continues at coordinate 98,759 of PYAF01002314.1, forward strand.
TTTATTGAGCTTTGTAAAAAAATTGTGAGGACCTTTTTAAGCTTAATGCTTCCTCTAACACAACAATAATGCAGAAATCATGTGTAATCTCTGCTGGTTCAGTGGCAGATGGTAGCAAAGTTAGGGTTTTCTATGTTGTCTTCTGATCAAAGTATATATGAAACTATTCTTGGAGCAGCTTTTATGCTGTGAGTCACAGATTTTTGGTGAACAGTAATTAACATTCACTTAACTCAGATGAGAAATGTGCCATATTGGCCTGAATTACCTGCTTCAGTTGGGGCCAAGTTTCTCTCTTTTTCTCTGTTCCATTTTCTTCTCTTTTTTTTTTTCTAGCCGTAGTTTAAAGTCATGAATTGCAATATTTACACGTACACACATATCATGTTCATAGGTTTCATGAATTATATATATATACAACACCAGCTAGCTCTATAGTCTACCTCATCATCAAACAGATCACTGCTTAAAAATAGTGTCATGTGTTTGAATTATTAGTTGAAACACTTGAACTATTAGCTAACTGTACCATGTAGAGTTTTTATCGGATAAGCTAAGCTGTACCATATATGTAGCATATTGAGTACTAGTCAATATCCTTTCCAAACCTTTCACCTGGACGACAACCATCCTAACCAATGCAGCATTTGAATATTCATAAATGTAATTGTTGAGGAAACTATGCTTCCCTACTGGTATTTTTAAAAGAAATATTAATGCATGATGCTTTTTGTTTGGATTTAGATGGTTAATACTTTTAATTAAAAGAACACTCAGTGTTTGACATCCTACATCAACCGGTGATAGTGGTTAAAATGGAATATATAAATGAGATGCAAATCTCACCTTACAAGCTAGTTTTGTAAGGTTAGATTAGACCAATAACCCACAATTCTAAAAGTCAGGTCTTGATGTTCTTTTTTTCATAAGATTTGGTAAGTTATATATGACAGCTTAAATTATTTATTTGAATTAACTGATTACTTGGATATTCTTTAATTAGTTCTTCTATATATATATATATATATATATATATATATATACTTTTGAATATGCACATGCCTGATAAAAATATTTCATTTGGACAAAGTGCTGCACCTACTTATTGAATGCTCTCTTTGATTTCCATACAGGATAATGAGGCACATATATATCAATTAAATTGGAGGAGGTCTTTACTTTTAAGCCACAGTTCTTGGGAGGTTTCGTTTCTATATATTCGGTAATTTGATGCCACTCCAGTACTTTTAAGTTTCTGTTTATTTGTTAATTACCTAAGAATTTGTAATTAAGCACTTAGCAGAACCGAAAGCTCGTGACACAATCGTTGGTTTATGCCTGAGTGTATCTTATATTCAAACATGATTTGCATATTTACATATATAGTTGCTCCCCTTTTGCAAGCATTGGTTCTACTAAAATGTAAGGCTTATTTCAATAAATTTGGGTTCATATTTATACTTTTCCGAGATTATAGTTAAGATGTGTCCTTTTTATCTGTTAAATAATTACTTCCTGTCATATGAAGTCTATCTTGGGGTGTCTTTTTGCGATTATCACAGGATCATAGTGGTGACATGGATTCATGAACTTGCCACTAACTAGAAATATGATTCAGGGTATATATATATATATATATATATATATATATATATATATATATATATATATATAGAAGACACATGGCTTGAGAATATTGTAATATTTTCATTAATTAATCTACTTATTTATATATAAATTGAGAGATACGAAGCTTAATTCAGTTTTCCTCATGTAATACGGACGAGTGGATGTGTACATAATTTTATAGATAAAAATAAGCTTAATTTAGGTATAGGTACAAGATTTAGTTGTAGCAAAATCTTTCATTGGGCCAAATTAAGGTAAATATTAGTTTTAGTCAATGCGAGAGACTTCTTTCTTTTCCAGACCAAGTCTTATGGCTGGCAAGAACACTTGACATAACATTGAGGTTTATCTATTGATGGGAAAGTTGAGTCATGTCACTTGTGAAAGCATTGAGATTAATTGAGGATTGAATCCTTGATCAAGTACTGTTTTTCAAGTAGGCTAGACGCACTACAAACCATCATCAGCACACATAATTTTCAAAAAAAAAAAAAATCATCAGAACACATAAGGCTCTTTATTTTTTAATTTCTTAAATATATTTATGGGTTATGGCAACTGGCAAACGATAACAGTAATTAATGTTTTGTTTGTAGAATATATAATATGGTGTTAATTGAATACTTATTTATGCCTTATTACTATTTAAAATGAAAAATACTAGAAATACTATTTTCTATTGTGAAAATTTTGTTAAAATGATTGTCCTAGTCATGAATTCTCGTAACGGTAAGTGCTCTCTTTATTCCTTTATTTTTCAGCAAGTAGCCTTATTATGTATGTCGTCAAAATTCTAGCTATTCTTTTATGATTAACATTACTCATTTAAAAGGCTTTTGTCTAAAGAAAGCATTTCTCCATGTTTCTTAACTACTATATTTGCCGTGTAGACACGTTAACAGAATTAAAGACAGTACTTAAATTATTATTATATATTATTAATATTATGATTATTATTATTATTATCTATTTTTTTATTAAAATTAACATTTATCAAGGTACGTAATTACTGTCAAATTTATTTGTCGAAACGAAATTAGTAGTGCCCAAGATAAAATGTTGATTTTGAGCATATATATGACGACTTTAATAGTATTTGTGATACTGTATCTATTTTTAATCCCAAAATTAATAGTTTCTAGGCAAAGATACTTTAAATTTAATGTTTGATCTAAGAGTTTCTTTAGCAACTAAAGAAAAAATAATGTTCTCTTTTAAAAGAATATATACACTAATTACACAAGAGGTATCGGATATCCTAATATTGATCAGATATTCAAATGGTCAAATGATCGAATACCATCAAGAGGTTGGATATTCGGATTGTCAGATGACTGAATACCATAAGATTTTCAAGTGGCCAAATGTCTGAAGGTACACTAGTGTCATCCTGGTTATCGAAACAAGATTTTGGATACTAGGATGGCAAAATGACCGAATACATAACAACCCTGTGGCCCGCGAAAGACAATAAGTTAAGATATAACAGTAAAGATTATCTATGTAACCATGATCCTATTAATGATAATTAAGCCTAGAGTAATCAAAATGATCATCATGAATAAGGTGCATGGATCTAAAGGTCCACTAAGGTATTATTAAAAATAATTAGATTCTTGAGGTAAATCAACTATTCGTTTTTTTTTATTTAATTACACTCATCTTTCTAATTAAGTTATGAGATCTTATTTGAGTGTCAAATTATCTTTTAAAAATATCCTTTGTCATGAGACTAAAGATTACATGAAGGAGATATAAGAATATCTTTAGTACAAGATTTTAAGTAAGGATCTTGAGTTTAAGATATAATTTTTCTTAGATTTTCCAATAAAAGAAGTAAATAGATTTTCAACATAGAGAATGAATTCTTGCATAAAAAACTTTAAGATCCATTGTTCAAAAAGAATAATTTTTTCATTTCTCTCCTTAAGATCTTAAAATAAGATCTATCACTAAAGAAAAAAAAAAAGAGAATCTTGAGATATCTTCAATCCTATGTGGCACTATGGAATCTATTAAAAAATGATTTTAAATCTCAATTTAGGATCTACCACTAAACATACACTAAGAAGGCAAGACCAGAGAAGATATTATTATAGTGAGAAAAAGGAATTTGCAAGGAGAAAATTATCTGCTACCCAATTAGGTTGAGAAAAATTAGTTCTTTATATAGATATTACTATCTTAAAAATTAATACCCGAGTTTTGGCTGGAAAATACCCGAGCTCACAAAAAATACATATAAATTAAAGAAATTTGGATTTATTTTTCTTAAGATGGACAAATTATGTTTTAGACTAATATTTGAATTTGACCCCTCTAATTTTGTTTCTGCATTATTTTGGTTCCTATAATTTTGAAATTTATTTATTTTTGTTTTACATGTTATCTAAACCATCTTTAACCTTATATAAAATGCTATCGATAATATTTTAAGGCTCACAAGTTATACATTTCAATTATTTAAAAAAAAAACATTTCAAAAACAGAGAGATCAAAATAAAATTATTTTTATAGGAACCAAATTTAAACATAAATAATTTTAGAGAGACCAAAAACATATTTTACCATTCTAAGATTTAGGGTTCATTTTAATGTGAAAATCAGGAATCTCAACTATCAAAAAAAAATATAATATGGCCAATTCTAGTATGTCATAATTAAGTTATTACTTGTGTGCTTCAAATAGGATTTGATTCAAAGAAAATACACGTGGATTTTTTTTTTAAAAAAACATTGCATGTATAGGATGAATCTAAAAAGAATGAAAGGACTCAATTAAAAATAAAAATTACATACATGATTATTATATAATTGATAAGTTTTCATACCCACTGGTTTTTCATCAAAACCTAGGATAACATATTTTACTATTTAAAACAAATGGTAATTAAGAAATATATTTATAACTACGATTTTTTTTTTATGAATTGTTTTGATTACAGATAAAAGATAAAAAAAATATAAATAAATTTTAATATGTATATATATATATATTAAAAATTAAAACATTTAAACCATTAACAAAAATAGATTTAATTTACAAATTATTATTTTAATGAAAAATTAAATATTTCATTTTGTATACTATTAATTGGATAAATTTAAATATAGATTAAAGAACATTAATGAAATAAAATATTCCATTTGATCGATAATTTATTAAAACTAAAAATATTAATTTAAATATGAAATTTTAAAAAAGCATGCATAATGAAAAAGAGGAATCAAAGGTATTTATTTTAAAATAAGAATATGTATCAAGAATTAAATATTCTTTGATTTTCAAGAATAAGGATTCAAATGTGTGTGTATATATATATATATATATATATATATATATATATATATATAGAGAGAGAGAGAGAGAGAGAGAGAGAGAGAGAGAGAGAGAGAAGAGATGACTCAAAGATTAATTTATATGCATTTTTTAAATAAAATTGTATAGATGGTTTTGAGCTTTATTGTATGTGAGCGTATGATATGCTTTTCAACTCGATCATGTATCATTATATATTGTTGCTGTTATAGTGAGAGAAAAAAATACAAAGTTCGTTTTCTCTTACTATATTATTAAACTTTAGAAGTTATACCGTAAAAAAATATGGTAATAATTACTTCTCAGTAAAAAACTATTTTATTTATCTATAAATACAATATTTGGAAATGATATTTTTAGAAATTCAAAGTTTCCAAAGTAGGTGTTAGGTGCAAGTAAATGTGAGTGAGTATCGAAGGCATCTAGAATGTCGTACCAAATGCGGAAACTAATTGACACAATAGGTCCAAATATTTGAGCTATAACTGTTATTATTAGAGTTTAGAATTTTTCTTTCTTTCTAGAACATGGGAAAAGAAAAAAAATAGAAGAGCCACAAGAGAAAACTACAACTGAGGGGCTAAGCCCATGATGTATACAAAAATAAATTGAAGACCAGACCTTGCATGTCTATTAGCCTCACGAAACACATAAATAACCTTATTTAGTAGTCCAGCTACGGCTAAGTAGGTGTCTGATATCATGAATTAGCCTGCATTCGGATGAAACTTTGTAAGAAGAATGGGATTAGGTCAACGAATAGCTTCCATACTATAAGATTCAAAAATCGACATTTTATAACCTAACTTCCTTTCATGTGCAAGACCATCCCTAGTTTAGAGTTTAGAACTAGGTTTGATCTACTTGTTCTAAATTTTATGTGTAGAAGTTCTTTTTTCTCTAAATTATTATCATATTTCATATGCTAATTGCTCTAAATCATTAAAATATTAGTCGAAGTCTTTTTCAATTCTAGCACAAACTGTAAAATATTGATTTCACATTTAAAAATTAAATTTGTCAAAATGAACTAAGCAAGTTAAATTTACCCAAATACCTCAACAAGTCAGTATAACAAAATTGAAGAAGAAAACGTATGAATTTTGTAACAAAATATGTCTTCCTACACTCAACATACATACACGTATATATAGAACACGACTCATGTGAGAACATGAAAATAACTAACAATAATCATCGAATCAAGATTAAAAATAATATATATTTGAGATTAAAAATTTAAAATCAAAAATTAATATATCATGAAATCTCAAAAGATTAACCAAATAACAAATAAACCTATAAAGATCTCAATTAATTCATTATCATCATAATTGTCGTCATCACTACTACCATCAACTGTCACCACCACCTTTACCATAATGCATTCGTTATCGTCGTTGTCATTACCATGACTACCATTGCAGTCATCACCAAGATTGTTGTCGTCATCAGACTACTAGAAATCTGACTTTTATGACTTCAAATCGAAGTCAATTGTAGGAAAATCGTCATAAAAAACTGTGCCGACATTTTTCTAATTAAAACAAACTTTTCTAATTTTTTGCTATAATGGTGTAATGAAACGACACATATGTATTTGATTCTAATATATTTTTGGTCACTCTAATTTTTCACTATAATGGTTTTGGTCCTATACTTTGAAAGTTTGGATTTTAGTGTCATAGCTTTATTTATTTTAAACAATTATATACTACTAGAATAAAACTATGCAGGTCTAAAGCTTGGTAAAATTTGACTTTAGACCTGTTTGTAAAACAACATAAAAAATAAAAAGCAACATCGATTTGCAAAAATTCTCTTAAAAATGGTGATTTCTAAGATGGTTTCTGGGAAACTCATAATAGAATCCTCAATTTTTGTAACATTTTTAAAACAAAAAAAAAATACATTCTAAGACAATTTATAAGAGAACCAATGTAGAATTCGATATTCTAAAACGATTTAAAAACTGTATTCGAAAGTGTTGACTTTTCAAGATGACAAATTCAATGATTAAAAATTGTCGTGACAAGTCACAAACAACTGTTTTTGAAAGCATTTTTTTAGTAATGTCATCAATGTCACCATTGCTACAATTGTCATCGTCATCACTGTTGCCACCACCATCGTCATCGTCGATGGTGGTGACAAAAGAGACAATGACGATAGTTGTAGCAATGGAGGTGGTGGTGGCAGTTGATGACAGTCATGCCGACGAAGGTGGTGACAATCATGGTAATAGTAATAAGTAGGGGTGTTCGCGGTCTGGACTGGATCGGTTTTGAAGCAAAAAAATCATCTGATCCAATTCCTTCGGTTTGGTCATTTGATCATCCATTCAGTTTGAAATTTTTTTCAAATCCGATCCAATCCAATCCAATTTTTTTCGGTTTGGATTGGATCGATTTTCTGTTTTTTAAAAAGTCTAAAAATAAAACTTATGAGACTTATTTTTATCAAAATAAGGAGTATCTAACATAAACAAACACATTCATTGGACAAAAATAAACATCATTTTCTAATTTTCATTAGACAAACACGTTAATTGGACAAAATAAGGAGCAATGTATTGGATTTTTGGTTTTTAGGCTATGATGGGGGAATATGCCCAAGTAGATAAAGGGTAAGGAATGATTTATAGTTGGATCGGTTTGGAAGGTTTTCACCGGCCAATCCGAAAACCGATCTAATCCGGTGAAAATTTTTGGTTTTTTTCGGTTTTCGATTTTTCGATTTTCGGTTATTTCGGTTTTTGATTTTTCGGTTCGGTCATCGCGGTTTACATCGGTTTGGATCGGTTGATGAACACCCTAGTAATAAGTTAACAATAATTGAGACATTTGAGGATGATATATTTGATAAACCTTTTAAAGATTTAATAATTATATTGTATTTTAATTTTAATTTTTAAATATTTTAATTCCAATCGAACATCTCAATCAAACCATCAGTCACACAATATATAATTGTCGTTGTTATCGCTACAGTCACCACCATGATCACCACAACCACCACTCTCGTTGATCATTGTCACCACCACCTCTGATGTCATTATTGTTGTTATTGTTATTGTCACCACTACCATCGTCACCATCATTGTAGCTACTGCCACCGTCGTTGCTTATGATGATGGTGATGACAATAATGACGACGACAATGGTCATGACGATGACGATGGTGGCAGTTAATGACAATGGTGGTGACGGTGACAAAGATGGTGATTATGATGATAATGAGTTAATGTTAAGTGAGATATTTTAGGACATAATTTGTTTGATGAATCTTTTATAGATCTAATGGTTATATTAAATTTTAATTTTTATACATTTTAATTTCAATTATGTATATTATTTATAATCATAATCTAATGATTGTTATTAATTATTTTTATATTATTACGTAAGAAAATATTATCACAGAATATAGAGATGACAATTAGGGTTGTTGTTTCCATTATTATAATTCTAAAGTTTCAAGATCGCAATAGATCTATAAAATAAGATCTTTATATTTGTAGCGAAATGGTATGTAAAGTCAACATATCTAAATGAATAAAAAATAATATTTATGACTACGCAAGTCGTTGAGGATAATTCTAGATCTGATCTAAAATGAACTGTTGTAGAGGAGGATTTATTGAAACTATTAAATTTAGAATATGGTAAAGTAGCTCCAGGATGGAGAACTACTCCTTTGATGGATTTTGTAATGGCCATATTTGCAATATTTCTATCTATTATTTTGGAAATTTATAATTCATCTATTTTACTCAACGGAGTTTCTATGAATTAGATTCACAAGAATTGTATAATTAGTTTTTCAATTGAAGAATTGTATTATATATATATATATATATATATATATATATATATATATATATATATGAATTCGACGCTTGTTTATGTGTATTACAATGGTCAGATTACAACAACTTCGAAAAGGATCTGTTTCAATGTGATTCCCCAAAAATCATTTAGGATAAATAAAAGCATCACATTTGATGTTCTTAAAAAAATTATTGATAGCCTATATCCATAGGGTAATGGTACTTGGTAGTGGTCAGTACGAAGCTTTGGAGCATAAGACAAGCACGATGTGTCAAAGATGCTCTTTGTCTTCACTCGTTATGCTAACCTTGGACACATTTATACGCTACCTAATCAAGTCAAATGACCAGATCATAACCTACTTGCATCAACCAACATCCATAGACGAGATAATGGTGTGCCTAAGGCAACCGGTGCCATCAACCAGCTACAATGATCGAACGATCACCAACTTGACTCACCATGAAAAGAGTCTTAGTTGAGCAACTCTGTACGATGACAAGAATAATCTTTAACCTTTTTTGTATTTTTTATATAGTTACATGTTACATCAGATTTATTTTGTATTCGACTGTATAATGGTATTCATGTAGGTTGATATTTTGAAGGTTTAATTGCTCATTTGATAGTTCTCACACATATATTTTAATTTGTTTTAATTTCTCTTGTCCAAAATTATAAGGACTTAAACAAATTATATATATATATATATATATGAGAAAATATTAAATTATATGAGTGTAACGTTGATTAATTGTTACATCGTTTAATAAATTTTTTATTGGATAATTTTTTTTTAAATCAATCGTTAGATTAAAAGTTTATTTCATTTAGATTATATATATAAAATTTTATATTAATTCATAATTAATGGTTACAACATTTATATGATTAAAATTGATATAATATAAATATTTTAAAATATTTTAAAATATGAATCGTTTGATTATTTTATATTAATGTTTAATTTTGACAAAAATTTCACACAATTGCTTAAGTTACACATGTGTAATTTAATATGTCTCTCTCAAATGAATAGTATCTACATGTAGTCATAGAGTAAATAAATAATTATATTAGCCTTTTTCACAATGTATAGTAAATAAATATTAAACCAAACCTAATTCAAAACAAAAACATGTTTCTATTTTGTGCTGTGAACTAAAACGAAACAAAAATGTGTTTCCTTTTGTAATGTGATTCAATACAAAACAGAAACATCATACACAACTGAAAAGTATTTGGTGGCTTGGTTAGGGGGCTCAAAGGACGAACTTCATTTTTAAGTAGTGGGATCTCTTTTCATTGCTAAGATGGCCTCATTTCACTCACACACCTGGCCCCAAATACACAAGAGATACACATTTATGTTGTGTATTTTTACCAACGGAAAAGTGTTTCTACCAGGGGTATTTTTGTAAAAGAAAATACAATAATAATAAGATGTGAAATTAGCTAAACAGTGGGTGAAAATAATAATGAAAGCCCATGGTGGTTGGCTCCTAAGCTACGTCTTTGGAGGGCCAATTGATGGGCTTTTCTCCTCTAAATTGAACGGGTTATAGGGAATGGAAGGAGCTGAAGAAGATTTATTTCGTGTTCCGGTGGATGGCTTATGAGTTATGACTCTCTCACAAATATCCAGCAGTTTTAGAGAGAGGATTCATAAATTTTGTATGAAAAAAAAAACTATTTATTTTCAAGATACACTTGAACTATTTTAATCATAATTTCCATCTACATTTTATTTTATTAATACCACGTATATTTCGTATACAGTTCATGAAATAATTCTTGTACTAAAATAGAGTTATCTTTATCTTACTACTATATCATATTAAAAAACTATTTATTTTCAAGATACACTTGAACTATTTATGTTATTTTATTTTATTGTATGAATTACCCGCATTCCCTAAATTGATATTAATAAGGTTGTAATATTACTTGACAATTAAGTCCCTAATTCTGTATCTTAAAGGAGAAACCACCATAAAAAATTGCATTTGAAGAGAAGAATAAAAAAGGAAATTCCCATTGGTTCACGTTCACATATGTTACGGATTAGAATTACAACTTTCTCCTATTTTTTTTATTATATAAAAACAAAGATTATAATATTAAAACATACACCCCTAGAGGTTAATTTATAACCAATGCTCCATCCAGGTCGTGTAACAGACGAAAACTAAAACTGCATACATAATGTGATGCATATTAGCAAAGGAAATCTAGCTTATTTAGTTTAACAAAATGCGTTTGTAAATTTTCAAATACTGTCTTTACTTCTTCTTAGAAGATAAAAATATATGATGCATAATCATCCTGCACACCCCAATTCCTACTATTGTCCCACCTTGAACCTTGCATCCCATTCCCGTAAACATACTAACTCCGTAATTATATGGCTTAGGACCTCTTTGAATACAAGTTAAAAGTGTTTTTGAGAATTTTTCTACTAAAAATATAATATTTTTTTCAGTAGAAAAATTCTCAAAAACACTTTTAATCTTATATTTAAACATACTCTTAATGTCTCACTTTTATGCCCATCAAAATTATATCATACTCATACTGCCATACATTACCGACATAACTCAATGTCCTACACTACCAGTCTTAATGTGCCACAAACATTAGAAAAATTTACTACATTCTTGCTTCTATTTATTATTTTTTAAAATTATCACGTAACAATATTGCAGAAGCTGTTCCATCAAATTCATCATAAATCCGCACGTTTACATTTACTGAATAAATATTAGTATAAAAATTCTTCTCACTAAGTTCTAGATGAATAATCTGACTTTCTCTTTTGTATAGTCTTAGTGTGATCTCCGTCTGATGACATGTACGGTAAAAAAACTAAAAACTAAAATTCAAAGTTTGGTGGGAAGTAAAGGATAATTTCAATTTGTTCCTCATAAAGTTTTTATACAGAAATTTGGGTAACAAATTAGTACTGATGAGCATTTCTCTCACAAAAACCCACATAATAATCTAAATACCTTCGCTAGCTAATTCGACCAGGATCTTCATTATTTATTTATTCCCTATTCTCTTCAAGTAGATTTAATGAATACAAATTGTTTGTGTCGTATAAACTATATAGATACGGTGCATCACATCTACATCGACATGTACAATTTAGATATTCTAGCATGTAACACAATGTAATTCTTTGCATTTATCCCCAATTAATAATAAATTTTCCTCAAACAGGCCATCAACAGGAACGGAAATTGCAGATTGAAAGTATAAAAAAATCACACTACCATTTTCAAATCCTGAACAGTTTTTTCCGCACATTCATTGCAATTGATGTGAACTGCACGAGGAAATAATTACAAAATTGAAGCCAATTTTTATATATGGTATAACAACTATCTGAATCCCCATCCTTAATGAAATGCACAAGAAATACAAAATTGAAGCATATCTGAATCCAATTTTGCATTAGCGCCTTTTCTCAAATTCTATGATTGCAATTGAAATTGAAATGAACCGCACAAGAAACGCAAAAAATTGAAGCCTATCTATCTGAATCCCATCCTTAATGTTTTGGAGGTACGAGGTATACATGTCCTCCTAGGAAGAGCCGAAGAAACCCCAAATTGTTGTTGTTGTTGGTGGGAAAGAGTGAAAGTGACAGCATTATTGAAGAGGTTTGTAATGTCAGAAAGAGGCACCCTTTTGGGCATCCTCTTAGTGCGCTTGAAGGATTTGGCCATGATGTGTGGAATTGGGATCTTACTCTTGGCCTTGTTGTTGGTGTTACTCTCACATGTTGTTGGAGGGACATTCTCCTTCTTACTATGGGACTCGGAAATCATACAAGTGGCGATCTCCATTTCTAAGAAACTAATTTGAGTGACACAAATAAAAGGTTGTACTGTGTTCTAGTTTAAGAAGAGGTGGGGGTGATGATGGATTGTGTGTTGTGGGGTGTTGATATATATTCATTGTTCAATGGAGCTTGAAACTAGAAAGAGGGAAGAAATGAAAAAATTTGAGAATTTTTGTTTTCAGGTATGAAAAGCTGAGAAATTTTGTTGATGGCGCTTATTGTTGATTTGTGAATGTAGGGGTAGAGGGAAAACACAAACTTGTGGCGCGGACTGGAGGGAGAATTCAGAGAATTCAGATTAAACTTTAAAGTGATGATGGGCCAAAAGCCCAAAACCAAACCGAGCACCAGTACCCATTTCTCTTTAATGTGGTTTCTTCCTGTAAAAAAATGTGGTTTATCTAATTAACATTTAATTAAATGTAAAAGTTTAATGATTAAAATATATTTTTAGTCTTCATAAATATGAAAATATTTAAAATTTGTTTCTATAAAATGTTTAGGATTTCATCCTCACATGATTTTTTATATCAATTATATGCACAACTGATATAAAAATATTATATTTTACATCGATTATATCTATAATCAGTATAAAAAGTTATGATTCAGATATATTCAGACCAAAAAAATAATACATTTTAATTTTATGAGAATAAAAAATTTTACAGGAGTATAATCTAAATATTTCTATATTTATAAAAATGAAAAACATATTTTAACCAAATTTACACCAATTTGATTATGTTCTTCCAAAGTTAAAAATAAAACAGGTTCAATTTTATTCTATTTTTCTGCTTAATCTTTCAGTTGCTTGACTAATAGAAATCAGGTAGGTAGAATCCACGTAATCCCTTAGTTCAGATATGATATAAGAATTTATTGTACTAATTGTAATTATATTTTCTTGCGTACTTTTTTTTATTTATCTTAAGTTAATTATTTAATTTCATTTTTTATTTATTTTTATTTATTTATATTATGATTATTTTCAATTAATATTTTTATAATTTTTTCTATTTTTTAAATAAATGGCAATTATATTTTAGTAAGAAAGTACTTTATTGAATATATATATATATATATATATATATATATATATATATATATATATATAAACAACGAATAAAAGCTAACATTAATCTAATGTCATTACATTCAAAAGAAAATTTAATGTCATTAAAATTTTAATTTATTCATAGATTTTATGGTTTTCTTAATCTAATTACTGTATCTTTTAATGAAATTAATATTAATCTAATTTAACCTTCATTAACTTTATTGGTCTGTATATTTTTTATATTAATAGTATTAATATAAGTTGTGTAAAAATATTTAAAAATGTAAAGAATTTTTGATAAACTTTTGTCTATAAATTTTGTTAAATAGAGATCAAATAATTTGATTAGCGTAAATATTAAATTTTATAGTAAATAAAATAAAAATAGTCATATTTGAATTTTAAAAGGTAATCATAAAAAAATCTACTTTTGAAGTTTAAAAACGTTTATTCATATGATTTTGATGGTGTATCCGTGTATATGTAATCTATGCATTTCATATGACAGATTTCATTGTTTTTTCTGAAAATCAAAAAATGATTTTTGTTGATACGGGAGAAGAATAGGTCAATATACGTACAACATGGATTTAAAGATGTTTCTATTATGGGATGAACGCTTATGTAATCCTAGATTCTCGTTTTTACTTAACTCAAGTAGTCTTTTTGTATCAAGATAAATGGAGTCGAAAGTGGTTAGAATATTTTGGCATTTGTTTCTCTAAATTTGCCCCTTGATTGTGTTGTTAAACTAAAGTGACATTCAAGGTTTATACAAGTAGATGAAGTTTTCAACCTTCTTTATTTCTCTTCATCTAAATAGTTTCAAGTCTTCCCATGGATGCATAGTTGAAAACCGGTCTACTCATTAATCCGGTAGTGAGTTAGTGGATCAGTGGTCTAATCGATGAGTCAGTAATTGAACCGGTTTGATCCGGTATATATTAAAAATTTAAAATTATATATATTTATTATATATAAGTATATAATTAACATTATCTGAGTAAGAAAAACTCATTCATACTCCAAAGTTCAAAATAACTATTGATAATAATCCAAATTTTAAAAAAAAATCCCAAAAAAAAAAAATCGAACCGGTTCGACCAGTCGATTTTGATTGATTTTGATTGAGTCAACTGTGTAACTGGTTCAATAACATAACCGGACTGATTATGCTACCGGTCCAAACCTGTTTTCACAATTATGCATGGGTGGTAGTATTAAACAAAGCCCCAAAGAAACAAAACTTAGCTGCAAGAAATATCATCACAAATCCATGTTGACATTGATTATGTTCATTTTGCATGGAGCACAAGAATCTGTTTTAAACTTGCTCTTGTAGGCTATCATTACATGTGTAGAATATCTCCTATACATGGCTAGGTTTTGATGTCAATAATGATTTGGATTTGTAAATGCAACATCCTTTTGATGAAAAAGAAAAGAGAATTAAAAAAAGTGTATCTGACATATTTTATTTATTAAATCTAATAAATTTTATTTTAATATAATATTTAATATTATTATATATTAAATTTTATCATGCATTTATTAATATGGTTAATGATTTTTGAGATCCTAAGAAAATAGTTATATCTGATTTTAGTCTTCAATTTTTAAAGTCATAAGTTTTGTCCAGTATTTCTTTTAAATACTCAAATTTTAGTCTTTAAAACTATAAGTTTTCATTCTGCTTAGAGACTTAAAGGACTATATTTTGAGTATTTCAAAATATATGAAAAAAAATATGACCTTAAAAATATAAGACTAAAACAAAAAAATACCCATTTTTTAAGAACTAATTAAAAATATTATTAAATCTTACAAATAATATATTATTATAAGATTT
>PYAF01002314.1:124473-144869 GCA_007407185.1 Glycine tomentella
AAGAAATCGTAAGACATTTCACAACTTTATAAAAGAATGTGTAAGCATGAAACATTTATAACAAATTTGTAGTTCATAACTTTCGTAAGATGATTTTATAAATATTGCTTATAAGTAATGAAAATATCATAAACATCTAACTTGTTGGATTTCATTTTCACTTGAAATTATTTTTAAAATATTATATGCCATTTTATACGTTTTTATATTTATTGAATAACGGCTTTATATATGATTTTTCATGCAATTTAATAATGTAAAATTAATATGTATAATTTTAAAGTATAACGAACATTTTTTTGTTTATTAATTTCTTAATATATTTCATAATGAGTATTTTTTTATTTATTAATTTCTTAAATAATGTTTTTAAAAGTTGACTCATGAGTAGGACTAGAGAAAAAAATTGGACCTCTTTGCCATAGACTTTGTGTCAAATAGGAAGAGGGCAAAGCAAGCAAGGTTGGTCTGTCGGTAGCCAAAATATCAACCATGACTTATCACTGGGACTCTCCAATCCATCGTATACACTGTGGAATGTGGATCACAGAGTGACAAAAAAATATTTTGGTGCACAAGAAACCAACGTGGACTCATCTATGACCTTTTAAAAATAGACCCTGCCTCATAATTTATTTAAGTTTTAATACTAGTAGGGATTGCAATGAATCGGGTAGGAATAGTACCACTAGTGGTCTTCTGTTATTCGTTTATATAAGTAGTGAGTTTTTGTTAAGTGGGTATTCATAATATATATTTATGAGAATTTGTGGATATTTGTTAAGATATTGGTGCCCTCTTTTTGTAACATACAAAAGAAAATTATGCATAGCAGTTACAAAACAAAGAATATCATAAATTAATCTAATATTTATTATTAATAGAAAAACAAAAATCGTTTGTTGTGCTATATGGGTGTTTAAATTATACTTATGTTTGAAATTTCTATTGTGTTGTGTTGTATTACACTCAAAAATTGAAGAGGAAAAAAAATGAAGAGAAAAAACGTCCAAAATCATTCGTTGCTTTTAACCCAACCTAATCAATATCTATAATCTACACAATGTCACTATCGTTCCATACAACATCCACTAGCTCAAGTATAATACATAGAAGAAAAAAAAACAAAAACAGTTGCCTAATCATATTTATCAAAGAAGAAAACAAGCAAGTATTAGCCAGTGCAAACTAGAATGCCTATTTTTATTTTATTTTCTTAAAAGAAAAAGAAGTGAACGGAGCCATCTTTAAGCACTATTTTAAGTATCCACGTGGTTAGGTAATTTCTCAAGGAATTGTGACCCAACTTATATCAGGTTAAGGTCCAAGCTATGCTAAACATATTTGTTTAAAAAATCAAGTCATATTTTAAAAAAAAAAAAAAACAAAAAAAAAACTTGTGTATCTAAAAAAGACTAAGCTTTAAGTAGTTATTTAAAAGGTTTTTTCATTATCTTATGTTATTATTTTAGTGTTTTAATGATAACAAATATGTTGCTATTTTAATGACTTTTTATAAAAATTAATGTTATAATATACCTGTTTTGAAGACATTAATTTTGCAAAAGAAATTAATATAGAAATAAAAAATGGTTCAACACATAAATGAGTAATATATTAATACTTTATTTTTTAAAACAAAAGTACTTTATTTGTACCTAAAAAAACTTTAGTTTTTCCAAAAGAATACAATACTTATCCCTTAAAATTCTACGAAAAAGCCAACAGTATAGACAGGGACAGTTGAATCCATCAAATGTGTATCTTGATTCTTGCCGGTAGCAGGCTCGTGCAAGGTGCGAATCAGCTAATGCATTTGGATTTTGTCAAAACCTTATATATATATATTGTCAAAAACTTGTATTATGACTCTAAGTAAAACTTAAAATAATTTTTGGTCTAAGTGCAGGCTTCTAAACAATTTGGATAAGCGAGAATTTATAAATTTACTTTTAAATAATTTCGTTTCATGAATTGGAGTTTAATTAAAAATAATTTAAAAATAAAGTTAATTCTACTTGATTTTTTAAAGATTATCTTTACAATAAAATTGAATATGAAAATTTTAACTTGATATAAATTAATACTTTTCTTAATTCGTATATAGTATATTTAAGCGACGTTGGATATAAATTAATACTTTTCTTAATTCGTATATAGTATATTTAAGTGACGTTGGATTCGACTTTTTGGGATATTATTTTTTTCAATAATAATAATAATAATAATAATAATAAGATTTTTTTAAGATTGCTTAACTGTTTTTTATTTTTCATTAAAAAAATTCTTTCTATATTTTATGTTTACAATATTATGTTTAACTTAACATCACTCTTTAAAGAAAAAGAGAAATGTTTCACGATCTTCTAATTGTAGGGAGTTTGAATAGTAGTAGTAGTAGCAGAAAATGCAAAATATAAGTCAGACGTTCTAAAGGCCAGCTAGAATTAAATTATCAGTGTCTAATTATTAGTTTAAAGATCACGTATAGAAACTAAAATGATTTTTTTATATTAAAAAATTATAAACAACGTTGTCGTAGTACATTTTTATCATAATCTTTAACAAAAGTTATCTATTATTTTTCACATATAACCTTTAAAAAAATGTAAACAAAATTGTTAACTAGTGATGCCAAGTAAGGCGTGCAACACTACTGTGTGTTCCGAATCCCAATCCCCACCAAATATAGAAGCATTAGCCAAATAGAAAAAAGTGCCCAAGATTCTAAAGAAGAAAAGGAAAGCCAAAAAAATAAAACTCTTTAAAATACTATTTCTTTTATAATACTTTTTATATTCATCAAAATTTATGAAATATATAACATTATAAAAATATTAAATAAAAAATAAAACCTACACAATATTCTGATTTATAATAAATTTTAATTAATAATAAGATTATATTATATTAAAACATTAAACTATTGCATGATGTTGACATGTCGTTGATCTAACAAAAGCAAAACTAGACTCAACTTTTATAAATAAATTCTCTATATTAAATTTTGTGAGGAAAAATGGTTAAAAGTGATTAAAAAAATTTTCAAACAAAAAGTAGTCATTATGTATCAATGAGTTAAAAAAATATTTAAATTATTATTTTTATCAACTATGATATTTATAATATCAGTATGAAGTATAAAATAATATAAATTGCTGTCAAATGTGCCAGCAAGTCAAATTAATTTAAAGCTTATAATAAAATTTGAGTGAGTGAAGGGTCTTTATGTAATGTATGGGGCCATAGGATTAAATGGCTGGTGTGTGGACCCATCCAATCCTGTATGGTTTTTTCTTTTTCCTTGATAACGTGCACACAGATTTCGTAAGCACCATTACATGACCCATTAAAAACCAAACCCACCCTATTTTCTATTCTCTCTATCTATCTAAACTAAACTTTCCTTCCATATAGGCAGATACATCGTATTCACGTGGGTCTGCATGCTCCCAACAAAAACCCCTCCCACACTATCCATTAATACCATCCCTCTCCTTACCCTAACATCACACACCCAATCCATTTCATTTCTTCCACCACACTCCTATCTCTCTAGAGTAAGAGTATTTATTATACCACTCAGCTCAAAAAAAAAAAAATTAAAAAAAAAAGAGATTTTTTTTATTTTTTTTATTTTATAGTTTTGGTGAAAATAGAAAGAGATAGAGCGAGGTGGAATTGGGAAATATCTTACCGGAGAATGGGCGACGGCAGCATCGTGGGCCATCTCCCGGAGGAGATTCTGTCGAACGTGTTCGCGGCGGTTTCCGACACGCGCACGCGGAACGCGTTGTCGTTGGTATCGTGGAGCTTCTACCAGCTGGAGCGCAAGACGCGCACATCTCTCACGCTCCGTGGCAACGCGCGTGACCTCCACCTCATCCCGACCTTCTTCAAGCACGTCACGCACCTCGACCTGTCCTTCCTCTCGCCGTGGGGCCACGCGCTCTTCTGCTCCACCTCCGCCGCCGCCGTCGACCACCAGCGAAATCTCGCGCAATACATCCGCGCCGCGTTCCCACGCGTCACCTCACTCGCCGTCTACGCGCGTGACCCGGACACTCTCCGCCTCCTCCTCCTCTCCCCATGGCCGGAGCTATCCGCCGTCAAGCTCGTCCGGTGGCACCAGCGCCCGCCGACCTGCGCGAACGAAGCCGACTTCACGGAGCTCTTCAAGAAGTGCCGATCGCTCGCCTCCCTCGACCTCTCCTCCTTCTACCACTGGACGGAAGACATCCCGACGGTGCTCGCCGCAAACCCTATCTCCGCCTCCTTTCTCCGTCGCCTCAACCTCCTAACAACCTCCTTAACAGAAGGATTCAAGTCTCACGAAATCGAATCGATCACCGCGTCGTGCCCTAACCTGGAGCACTTTCTCGCGGTCTGCAACTTCAATCGGAGATATATAGGGTCCGTCAGCGACGACACGCTGGTTGCTATTGCTTCCAATAGCCCTAAGCTCTCGCTGCTTCACTTGGCCGATACGTCGTCGTTTTCAAATCGAAGAGAGGAGGACGAGGGTTTCGACGGAGAAGACGCTAGCGTTAGCCGCGCTGCTCTTGTGACTTTGTTCTCTGGACTTCCTCTTTTGGAAGAGCTCGTGTTAGATGTTTGTAAAAATGTCAGAGAGAGTAGTTTCGCTTTTGAAGTGTTGGGTTCAAAGTGCCCTAATTTGAGGGTTCTGAAATTGGGACAGTTTCAAGGGATTTGCTTGGCCTTTGGGTCTCGGCTTGACGGAATTGCCCTTTGCCACGGGCTTCAATCGTTGTCTGTTGGTAACTGCGCGGACCTTGATGACATGGGTTTGATTGAGATTGCCAGGGGGTGTTCGAGACTGGTTAGATTTGAGCTTCAGGGTTGCAGGCTTGTGACGGAGCGTGGACTTAGGACCATGGCTTGTTTGCTCGGAAGGACTCTGATTGATGTCAAGGTTTCTTGCTGCGTAAACCTTGACACAGCTGCGACTCTCAGGGCTTTGGAGCCAATTCGCGAGCGGATTGAGCGGCTCCATGTGGATTGTGTGTGGAATGGGTTGAAGGAGAGTGATGGCCTGGGACATGGGTTTCTTAATTTTGATTTGAATGCTTTGGGTGAACCGGGTGATTTTGGTGAACTCATGGATTACTTTGGGGGTGGAGAATGTGAGGATACAAGCAAAAGGAAGAGGCAGAGATGCGAGTATCAAATGGGGGTTCATGATTCCTTTTTGGAAAGCAATGGCAATGGTTTCTATGGCAAGAGCTGGGACAAGCTGCAGTATCTTTCTCTCTGGATAAAAGTTGGTGATCTATTGACTCCATTGCCGGTGGCAGGGTTGGAGGATTGTCCCGTTTTGGAAGAGATTCGGATTAAGGTTGAAGGAGATAGCAGGGGGCAGCCAAAGCCAGCAGAGAGCGAATTTGGTCTCAGCATTCTGGCTTGTTATCCTCAGCTATTGAAGATGCAGCTGGACTGTGGTGATACTAAAGGTTATGCTCTCACGGCACCGTCTGGGCAAATGGATTTGAGCCTGTGGGAGAGGTTTCTTCTGAATGGAATTAGCAGTTTGAGTCTCAGTGAGCTTCATTACTGGCCACCACAAGATGAGGATGTGAACCAGAGGAGTGTGTCACTTCCAGCTGCTGGCTTGCTACAAGAATGTTACACTTTGAGGAAGCTCTTCATTCACGGAACAGCACATGAACATTTCATGAATTTTTTTCTCAAGATACAAAACCTTAGGGATGTACAGCTCAGAGAAGATTATTATCCAGCGCCTGAAAATGACATGAGTACAGAGATGAGGGTAGGTTCGTGCAGCCGCTTTGAAGATGCACTGAATAGGCATCGAATCTGTGATTGACATGTAATGTAACACCTTACACGCCCTGACAATGGAAATTGCTTGAATGTAGAAAAAGTTTACGTTTTGGTGCTTCTGTCGATTATTAACATCTTTACTTGTCTTTTAGTTTTTTATTTATTTCTGTTCACTTTCCCTCTTTTTACACTGTTAACAACGAGACTCGTGTCCAATGTTTTAGTCGAGAATAAATTATCCTCTACACAGATTAGAAATATAGTTGTTTTTTTCATCTCACAGATGTGAGTGATGGATATGGATTGACTTTCTTTCATTGCCCCTGAACTACAAGAGACTGTTAGGAACGCACCGATGCATGATTTCAAATATATATATATATGTTTTCAGATAAGAAACAAAAATTCATAGTTTACACATCAGCCGAAAACACAAAGTTACAACTCTACCCAAAGTTCACTATGTACAAAAGATAAAAACATTGGCATCAACACATTGAGTACTCGATGTCCACCAATCGAGAGAGAATCTCCTCACAACTTGGCCGTTCATGTGGTTCCGCCCAACACTCTGCATACAAAAAATCAAGTAATCAGTTATACTATATGGAATCTGAATAGAATAAATATCATAGACGCAAAAAAAGGCCTCGAATCAAGTCATGAATATTTTGACAGTTGCATACCTGAAATCAGCCTGCCTAGCGGGCCTTCAGGAATATCCAATCGAGCACCCTCATTAGCAACAGTATAAACCACCTAATCAGCAGATAAAAGAGTGTTAACATAAATAAAGAATCACAATTTGAGGAGCCAAAATTTTCAAGAAAGCATATCGGATATACAAACACATAATGGAAGATGAACAAATCGTCTATCAAACATACATACCCTCTCCGGAGGTACGCCTTCCCAAGGCCTATTCAAGGTGCAGAGCTCCCACATTATCACCCCAAAGCTGAAGATATCACACTTTTCAGTGAATGGTTCATTTCGAATTAGTTCAGGAGCCATCCATTCAGGGGTTCCAGCTGACGAGGAATCTCTCATGGGGGATTCTGTTACTATTCTTGAAAGTCCAAAATCACATATTTTCACTATCCAATGCTTGTTCACAAGGCAATTTGCACTTTTCACATCACGGTGAATAATCTTCATACGATGTATGTGCATTAGGCCCCTAGTCACCAACAAGGTATCACCGTGAATGTCAACAGATCAAATGCAATCTCAATAACGAATAAATTTTGACTGAAATGAAAAGTCATATGACACTTGATAATAATTTATAGAGGTAATATATGCATTAATGAAGAGAAGGTTCTGAAAGTTATGTATAACCAGAATCAAGTGTTTATCCGCGTGTTTGGATCTACAGTACTCAAGCTGGATTTGCGTCACCCAAAGCAACTTTTATACGTTAAAAATAATGTGATCATAGAGGAACACGGAACCAGGATGTAAAACCAAACATGCACAATTACCGGCATATATCCCGCAACATCTTTAGTCTTCTCCGCCAGCTAAGCTTCTTCTTTTGACCGCTCACATGAATCAAGTAAAACAAAGATCCCATCTCCATGTATTCAGTCACCATTGACAAGCGTGGGGGCCTTGTGCAGGCACCAAGAAATAAAATAACTGCATAAAATTTAATCACTTGATAAAACAGATTTCTCAGAAATCATTCTTAGAATTTCAAGCAAAGAAGAATCTGGTCATAATTCCAGTTGTCAAAAAATATCAAGAAATGTGCAAGATCAATTAGTGAAAAGACCCATATAAATAATTAGTTAGGATGTTAGAGAGTACCATTAGGATGTCGAAGCCGACTGGGAAAAGAAAGACAAAAAAGAGACTGGGAGTCAGCAAATGTTTGATGTAACAAAAAATTGCTTACAAACAGCAAATCAATGTAAAATACCTAAGAATGGATATCTCATTGCAGAAATCTTCCATGTTCTCAGCAGTTAAATCTTGCTCTAGGAAAACCTTGATTGCAACATCTGTGCCATTCCATATGCCACGAAAAACTTCTCCGAAGAACCCTGGAAAAGAAAAGAGAAACCAAGTTTCATAAATTTATAAGAACCTAGTTTTTCTCAGGGCAGTTCAAATCATGAATTTAAATGGATAGTTTCTGAATCATCAATGGGATCATATTGAGTTAGTAATGAACTAAGAAATTAACTAATATAAACTGAGCAAACACAATTTCAATAATAATACATGTTATCTAATTTTATTTTTTCCCAAATATTGAGACTCCATTTATAAATTCCAAGAGTTCGTTTTTTCCCTTATCATGGTTGATTTTGGGTTCCTCAATTACTAATTCTCAGCAAGATTTCTATACTAATATATTGATTATTCAATTTCTTTCCACCTTCCCTTTATTTGGCTGAAAATTACATATAGTTCTTCCTTTATTTATTCTTCTTCCTTGTTCTTTCTTTAATGGAGATCACACACAAAACAACCCCTAACCTTGAAATTGTTGAAACCAGTAAAGAGAGGGTATAAAAGGAATTTTTTTCAAGTGGGAAAATAAAATTTATTGAAGGTTTTTAAGGCACCATCTTAAATTTAAAACCAGACAACGAAAAAATTAGGAAAATTTCTAGCTGGCTGTAACAGATCTGACCCAGATTTGTCTAGGTCTTTCACAACAAGAACAAATATACAGAAATCAAGCCTCAAGAAATATTTGGTGTCAGGTGATTCAGCCAGACACTGATTTGCAGTCATTACAGAAATTCAGTCATGCTTAAATCATAAGAGATACTAAATTGCACTGCAAATATCATATGAATTCAATAACTACAAGGTGAAAGCTGAAATTTACCAATTCCAACACGAGTTCCAACAGTCAATTCTGTGAAATCAATATTCCATTCTTCATATGGTAACAGAGGTCTATTACTGAACATTGGTGATTCAAGGATTTTATTCCAAGTAGACTCCAGTTCATCATTCAATATATATTCTGACGCCTCGCTTCTCTCAGAAGCTTGTCCTCTATAATCATGCGGAGAAGAGGGTAACGACATTGCCTTTTGAGATGTCACAGGGTCACGGTGTAGCAAATATAAGGGGGACCTCTCATGGTGACCATCAAGATGGAAATTTGACACCTGTGATATCACACATCACAGGAATCACGTGAAGCGAATTACATGCCTTAAAACGGAAGCTAATCCAAATTTTTATATATATATAATTTAAATGTTAATATAATCATCAAGAATAAAACACAATAGAAATATGATTCTATTACAAATTATTGAAATGTAAATCAAACTATAGCTATCAGCAAATTTAGTAGGTGTAACGTTCTCTTATCATTAGAAAAATATCAGACTTATAAATTACGATAGCACATTGATCTCTTCTAGATTAAGTGACGCAATATGCTGAAAGATGCCAAATGCAGAGAATGAAGGCTTAAATAATAGCATACTCTATTGTTACAAAAACAATGCAGACATACATTTTTCTGAAGATCTGCACTGCTGGTTCTATCAATTGGAGAATGAGACAATGAACTATCACCCCCCTGCTCTCTCAGAAGACGATTTTGCTTTAATGTTTCATTCATCGCCCGGACAGCCCTACATAGATTAGATCCTGAGTTATCATAGTATTAAAACAAACTTTTTTTTTTTTTAAGGCAAAAGTATTAAAACAACTTATTTAGTAACAACACACATACTACATTACCTATTTGGTTAAAATAATGAATGATTATGCACTGAAAATTTTAAATGAAGGATCATTAATTCACTTGACCAAAGTACAAATATAATCATGCATTGTCATGGGTTCGAAACCGAAAACAGTCTCGTTGCATATTGCAAGGATAAGGCTGCATATAATATCCCTCCCCCCTTACTTTCGCATAATTAGGAGCCTCTGGACAATGAAATACGTAGTTTTTTATTCTTTGAATTAGTTATTAGCTATTAGTTATTTATCACAAAGCAGGAACCATTTACAACAGTCCAGCCTCCAGCAATCTACAAATTAATCAATAAAATTAGTAAGTTGAGTAATTATGAATACAGGTAAAGGGTACATGGGTAGGGCAAGTACAGAGTAGTTTATCTTTTCTTCAGGAAAAAAAAATTATGATCAAAATGTTTTAGACAGTTTGGCTTTTATTTAGCACAAAGTAATCAATACTAAATATGCAACAAACAATTTAACATTTATCTACACCAAGGACAGCATACTTAGGATGAACAGAGCCAGAAGCATAATGAAGCAACAAGTAACAACCAACCTAACAATATCATCACCAATCTCTGGTGTAATGCTGATACTTCTTCGTATCCTACGAGCTTCTGATGAGGAAGAACCATCTGACTTGTAGCTGGATCTGAAAAATGAACAAATTCATCTGTTTATAAATATTTGATGAAGAAAATACTTTTATAAATTCATAAAGTTACACAACGACATATAATAGCCATAATTAAAATATGCTATGCCCACACCATCAAAGTTATGAGTAAAAAAGGAAATAATCTATAAGTACCCACTCCAAAGCACCAACTAGAGTGAGGATAGTATATTATTTACTTGGTGACTTAGTTTTAGGTTGTGTCAATTTAACCTGACAGCTCTTCAGATGAAATCCAACTAGTCAACATCATTGCAATTATCAGAACTTGAACTGACACTGAATGTGAAGTAAGTTTCAATAAGTAAATGCAACACCATTAACTTAGAACCCATAAAAGTCAAAGCGTGTTCTGATAAATTGCTCCATATAAATGATAAGTAAAATAGTGACAGTAACCAAAAATTGGATAGAAAGAAATTGAAGAGTTATGTAGCAATTGGTTTTCATTCAGTCAATAAGGGCAAGTATAAAAATTTGACTAAAAAATAAAGTAGCCAACACCCAACCACAGTAAGAGCAAGTATTAAAGGATCTCATAGAGGCATAAACCTTAGTGTAGAATGGTCATCAGCAAAACCTCTAAAAGCAGTCCTGTCACCACTAAGCTTGGACAGTCCATGAGCTCGCAATGATGGATGTTCTGGACTGCAAAACCAGAAACATTTGAATCTAAAAAAGGACAGCATAATTTAATATTCTAAGATATTTAGCATGAAGAATTCAGAGATCATTTAGGTACAGTTGTCACTAATTGAAAAATTGATAACACAAGCCTAGGCACTAAAGAGTGCCCAGTCTCTCCCAAGAGTCCCAACTAATTCCAGCCTACCCCCCCCCCCCCTTTTTCTCACTCTTACCCCTTAATACCTCCTTTACACCCACATCATACTCCTGCACCTTCCCACTCTCCAGCTGAGCAATTAATTCCACACTTATTTTCATTTTCTCTTGGCTTTTATTCCCTACAGCTTACCTATTCTTTCTTCTTTCATAGACTTCAATAATTTTAGGGGTTCTATTCTACCAGAGATAAATCCCACATTTGGAAAGAGTGATCATCAATGAGTACGGCTAAGCTATCCTATCAGACTGGGTACAGAATAATTTCTTTGCACAATTCCTCATACTGCAACATTATTTT
Source organism: Glycine tomentella (assembly GCA_007407185.1). Taxonomy (NCBI): domain Eukaryota; kingdom Viridiplantae; phylum Streptophyta; class Magnoliopsida; order Fabales; family Fabaceae; genus Glycine; species Glycine tomentella. The sequence continues at coordinate 135,822 of PYAF01002314.1, forward strand.
TTTCTTGGCAACAACAGTAATTCTTTCATAAACACTCTAGGCTTCCCTGACAGAGACAGTCAAATGAAAGAAAAAACCCATAATGCCAGCCATCCAAGTTAAATAAAAGACTTCATACAAATTAAATTTAAGAGAACTTTATAAGCACCATTCATTAACAATAAAATAACAAACAAAGATCATGAACAATACCAATGATTGTTCTGAACGTAACATGCAAACTCATCAATCCAAAACACAAGGAAATTATGAAGAACCTTGAACTAGCAGTCCTCTGTTCAGCAATGTTCTTTCGCCGACTACGCCGACCAAATGCAGTTGCAATGTTGGGTTCACTATGAGAAAAACTGAGAATTGACAAAACCATCAACAAGAAACAAAAAAAAAAGGACCATAATCAAATATGCATTTGAAAGTGAAATGGGGAAAAACTATAGTAGAAATGCTTTAATAGAAAAGAAAAAAAAAACAGTGTGAAAAGGCCAACATGTATCATTTGAGAATAGGCAATGGAATGGAATTATTACCTCAAATTCCTGTCCAGACTGGTATTTGATCGTAACATCATATTTCGCAGGGGAAGGCCTGATACATTTGAAGACACTTCAAATCTTCTATGGAATTGGAGGTTTTCCTCCTTTTCAACACTGTCAGAGGGGCCAAGAGAATTAATAGTGGTAAATTGGCAACACTTATAACTGACATAATAGATGGCCTAAAGATTATTATGGCAATGGATAGTCAGAGTTATTGATTAAAAGTATAAATGCAAAAGGCAAAGCTGGTCCTCCTAGATTTAAATTGCAACAATGTTATTCTCAAAGTTTTCAAAATTCAAATTGATAAAATAAAGCCACCCTGTCAGTTTGATATTGCTGATATGGCACCATTTTTGCTGATGTAGCCTGTCGGCAATGGCATTTTGCCAACTTGGCATAAAATTTGATGATGAGGCACTGTTCAATTGACTTTGCTGACTTGGATAGATGGCAGCATGCCTCATAAGAAACAAAGTGCCATATCAACATCATCACTTCGACAAGGACTTAATTACATGATTTAGAAAACTATGAGAACATACAATTAAAATTAGAGTACAATCAAATTTAAGAGAAGCTATGAGAACATACAATTAAAATTAGAGTACAATCTTTAAGAGAAGCAAAAGGAGGCAAAAATGTAACTAAGTCAAAACAAAAAGTAACCATTTTCGAAACCGCTTAAGATCTAACCTCTCTGAAACCCCATATAAAGGACTATTTGGTTCTAATGGTGAATCACAGGAATCGTTTTCTGCAGAATCACTCTCTCCTGCTGCAGAAATATGTGTCATAAGAATTGACTTGGTTGATCGTGGTAATAATTGGCCAGGAAAACGCATAAGATCAACCAGCAGTTCCACAGTATTTAACACAACTATCACTGACATATGCTTGTAAGAGTCTACACATTCAGCAGCTCCATCATTTGGAAAACCCTGATAAAGAAAATGGCAAAACAAGACATCCTTCCACATTAGATATGATTTTTTTTTTTTATCAGCAAAGATAATTATAATTATATATATATATATATATATATATAGAGAGAGAGAGAGAGATGAAAACACAGTACAAGGAGTACTGCTAAAAATACATCGTAGCAGAAACAAGAACAGAACAGAGGTGGCTTAAGATATGAGAGACATGAGATAAGCCAACAAAGTTCTGACTTTTTGCTAGGTCGAAACGAAAAAATACATGCTAAACCCTCCCCTGAAAACCAAAACTATCCCTCATATTACTCGACCCGTAATGAAAAGGGATATCAAATCCTAACTCCATGTTTTTGAGCCAGGACCAGCAGAAAAACATGGTGTCCTCCAACAGCTTCTGGCCATTAAAAACATCATTATGGAAGACAATCCTATTCCTATGGTGCCAAATACACCAAGTCAAAGCAATCCACCAAATTTGCCACCTATGCAGCCTGACACCACTTGGATGACAGAAAGAGTGTTGTCGAAAATGTTCTTTCGAGACAGTCAAATAGACCCCAACAATGTTTACCCATGACCTTGATTCCCACCATAGCGGCAAAATTTTATGGCAGCTAAAAAACAAATGAGACGCGTCCTCCTCAGAGCTTCTACAAAAAGGACGTGAGGCATCAGTCATATCCATGTTTCTTCTTCTTAAGTTGTGCTTCGTGGGCAGTCTGTCCTTCAATAATCTCCAAGCAAAGCATGACGCTTTACTAGGGATTTTTAAATTCCATAAAACCTTGAACACATCGTCCTGATCTTGGTTTATACCCTCCCAATTCAGTAACCTATAGGCGCTCTCCACTGAATATATCCCACTTGAAGCTCCCACCCATACCCATGAATCTGGTTGCTGTGCTTGTACCACACACCCCTGTAATTCCTCCATGAATTTTACCACCATTTCTACTTCGCCCTCCATGAATGGCCTTCTCCATCGCAGCTGCCATTCCCATCCTTCCTGTACACAGGTTCCCATATGCTATATGTAGTGCTGCTGTTGTTGTGAATTTTGATATAATCTAGGGTATTTCTCCTTCAAAGGTACCCTATCCTCCATCAATCCATCTTCCCAAAATAGCACTTTGGAACCGCATCCCACCTTCCAACGACACCCTCTAAAAAACTATCCTTCCTCGTCGAAAGAATTACCTACTAAACTTAAATCTCTCCACCATATAGATTCTCTGGCAGACCTCCTTGTCTCATCCAAATTCCTCCATCCTCCGTATTTTGATTCCAATAGTTGCACCCACAGGTCATCTGGGTGATGAAATAGATTCCATCGCCATCTCCCGAGCAAGGCCTGGTTGAAACTCACCAGGTTCTTAATACCCAAACCCCCTTTCGTCTACGATAAGCACACAGATTCCCAACTCACCCAAGAAATCTTCTTCTGCTCATAGCTTTCACCCCACACAAACCTCCTCTGCAGTCTCTCCAATCTAGTCACCACTTTCTTCGGCGCCCTGAATAAAGAGAATAGAAATATAGGGATCCAATTAAGGACAGATTTGATGAGGATCACTCTTCCCCAAAAAGATAGGTATTTTTGTTTCCATTTAGACAATTTCCTCTCACACTTTCTAAGTATTGGATCCCAAGTCTCACAACGACTCGGATTTGCCCCAATTGGGACACCCAGGTAAAGGAAAGGTATGAACAACACCCTGCAGTTTAAGAAGCTGGCAGCTGAGATTATCCACTGTTAATTCTTCCCAAACAATCCGAAACTGCACTTATTGCAGTTTATCTTCAACCCCGATACCATCTCAAAACTCCTCCAGATCACCTTGATAGCTCTAACATTTGCCCTCGATGCTGACCCAAAGAAAATTGTGTCGTCAGCATATTGAAGTAAGCTAATATCTACATTATTCCTCCCCACCTTGAATCCTTCATACAGATTTTTCGCTTGTGCTTCTCTCATCAGCCCTGTTAGTCCTTCCGCCACAGTATTGAACAAGAAAGGGGCGAGGGGATCCCCTTGTCTAAGTCCTCTTTGTGGATGAAACTCTGTTGTTGGGCTACCATTTACCAAAATAAAAAATAGAAGTTGATTTTAGGCATCCCCCAATCCATGAGATCCATTTAGGACAAAAACCCATCCTCTTCATCATGTAAATAAGGAATTCCCAACTTATCGAATCATAAGCCTTTTCAAAGTCCGCTTTAAAGATCAAACAGCTCTTATTGCTCCTTTTTGCCTCCTCAACTACCTCATTTGCAATCACCACACTATGTAGTAAATGGCGTCCTTCTATAAAGGCGGATTGTCGATCATCAATGATAAGAGGCAGCACCTTCTTCAATCTTATAGCCAGCACCTTGGCCAGTATCTTGTAAATGCAACCTATTAGTGAAATAGGTTTGTATTCGTCTAGGCTTTGAGGATCTTGTACCTTAGGTATCAAGGCTAAGTGGGAAAATCCCACTAACATAGAATTCATCCAATACGTGTATCAGATACGATCCGTATCCGATATGGCAATACAATTATTTAAAAATATATAGGATATCTATCAGTGAAGTATCAAAGAGTATCAGTATCAGATACGTATCCAATACGGATACGTGAAACCAATTGAAGTATCAGTGCTTCATACATAGTAAACAAAAATGAATATTTATCATTGATTCTTTTGCTAAAAATATTTTCAATAGAATATTAGATTGAAACTGGTAAAGAAGTAGTTAACTGTATGGCAGAGAATAGCTGCAATTGCAACAACCGAAGAAACCAGAGCTTACCATCATAAGCCTACTTTCAAGACCTACACTATCTGCTAATACTTTAAATAAGATAGCTCGAGGACAGTATGAACCGTGCCTGATTTGCCCCAGCATCTGGATACCACGACTCTCAAACGTGTTGCATGATTCCTCAAGTGCAGCTCTTGCTGGACTTTCAACATTTGGGGGCTTATAAAAGTCAGAAACCTGTGCAGAAATTGAGGTGAAAATAAATGCTGAGCTCCTTTTTAATATGCTAATATAATTGACATTAATACATACCAACAAACTTGTAATTGATAATGAATGAGAAATAATTCTTTAAAAATACTACAATGACTAAATCAGAAAATACAAATAACTCAGCCCACTAAAATGAAAAAGTCTCTTGAAAATTAATAATTGGAGAAGTCTGGAAAGTATTTTACATTGTAAAATATATTGTAGAAGGAAGAAAATCTCATCAGATCAATGTATTACAAAATCTGTACACAGTAAACACAAGCTACAAAATAAGATGCAATAACAGTACATACTAATCCAGCTATCTTCTTAATCATCGCAGGTGGATTTGAATTCAATCCTCTAACTAATGCCACAATTAGTTGCTTCAACATAGATAACCTTCGATCTTTCTCTGCATCCACAACAATGACATCAGCCCTAAAACCCTCTCCACCCATAGCTTGAAGCTCATCCAAAGTAGGAATACTATCAAAAAGTTTCTTGAGTCTTTTCTCCTGCACATTTTAGTTACACGTGAAGAACAGGGATACTACATAAAAAACACACAATAATGCCATAAATGAGCAGAAAGTCATTAGTCATTACAAAATATTTAAAACTATATTGCTGAGTAAATTGCTTGTACATCTAATTAACCATAAGAACCTAAGAAAATACATATAGAGATATACTGAACAAAATGGGCTAAAATATGATTACTTTCAATAGGGAAACTTCAATAGAATATGTATCATAACTACATCAAATTCCGGTGTATACCAAGTTTACCTCTTCCTGCAAACTAAATGATCCTCTATTTAACAATCACTTACACCTCTAATGAAAGGATGATACTATGAACACTAATTACTTTGCAGTTGCACATGATAACTACACAATCTTATCCCTTGCCTCTAGTCAGCACCAGGCAAAGTATGTGCCATTAAGCAGCGACAACTTTAGCCTTTGCATGCACATATTACTATTTCAGTTCCATTAATTACTTGAAGTACAGTACATACTACACCACTCATACCCAAGTAGCTGCAAATGATCTTCCAACAATTTATATAATACTTATATTCAATGATTTTCCTAAAAACGCTGGCTACAGAGGGGCCTTCTTTTCCATTTTTTATTAAAAAATACTTATTAAGAGAGGAAGAAGAAAATAGTAACGAGTAAAACAAAAACAAATACTCACCGGAAGGACTGAAAAAAAACCATTGGGTATTGGTTCTGAAAGCATTCCAGTGCGCCACAGAATTTGTGACGCCTTCTGAGGTGACATAACATCCTGGTTAAAATGTCTAGGTGATTCTTTATTATTTAAGGTTTCATCTTGAGCGCTCAAAGAAACAGATTCGAATTTGTCAACAAAATCTGAAGGCCACCATGACATGTTGGATGGCCTTCGCTCTGGTTGCCCGGCATCTTCTCGTGTCTCTTCCATATTTTAATAAAATTAGAATGTAAAACCATTTCGCCACACTCCTTAAACCATAAGAAACATATCAAAGCTAAAGGTAGCTCTACAACCACAAATCATCCAAACACATACTTTTGCAGCTCCAACTGCTTCAAGCTGGAGGCCACGTAACCTGCATAAACCAAATAACAAGGTATAGGCATATTCTGATGCAAAATTGGTAGTTCACTAAAGCAAAAAGAAGCCCTTTCACCTTAATATCAAACACTCAGGCATAAACATTGAATGAGTACCAACCGTCACTCAATACCAGTACTTATATCTTTTTCGTTGCACATCCAAAGGAAAATCTTGGAACAAAACTAACATCTCCAAAAGTACATCTATTTATATTTATTCCATTTATTCAGTATACCAAAGATTCTCTCTTCAATCAAGCATCTTCATTTTGATTTTTATTATTTACTCTCATCCATAACTTTCCAATTTCCATCTAAACCGACTATTCCTACTCAAGTCTCCAAGACTACTCTCTTCTCTTTTCCACACTCAACTATACTCTCCTCAACCGACTTGCCGTGTTTTAGGCGCATAAGGAAACAACAGAGAGATTCAGATTTCAATTTAAATCATCTCATCTTACAATCCTTTCATTAATATTACAGCATTTTCATAACTTAATCAGCGCCGCCAATAACAACAAGATTCGAATTACTATCGCATCTGCACAATAAAAAAAAAAAAAAAGCATCTATTATGGTATTACTTCAATGACAACAAACAACAGTAGGATTCAGAAACCGCCTACTATAAAAGAGTCTTCTCAAGTCTCAACAATCGCATCGCAATTTCAAAGCTAATCCATACAACGAATCTAATTTCCAAAATTGAGAACCGCGCTAGAAAAAAGATCGCATCTACATTGCACGCAGACTCAAGTTCATTCACTCCAAGATTCAAATCGGCAACAAGCAAAAGAGAGAAAGAAAGAAAAAGAAAGCGAAAAACGAACATTAGATTGTACCAAAGAAAGCATCAAGAATGAACAACAAACAAACAAACAGTAACGGAATTCAAATTGCCGCCAAGACGAAGACTAAAACCGAAGAACGCGTTGACGAAGAAGGAAGAGGCGTGGAAAGAGAAGTGAGAGAGAGAGAGAGAGAGAGAAGGTGTTTTATACCGGCGATAGATCCGAGCATTTGAGCGCAGAAACGGCGTGTCGTCCAATAGCATTTAAATCTGAATGAATCTGTTTGGGGGGGTTATAGCAAGGCGCGGAGGAGGCATTAAACGCAGGCACGCAGGCACGGGGCAGTGATGATAATAAAAAGGGGTGCGGGGGGAAAAGACAGAAAGGAAGCGCGATGATGATGATGATGGAAATGAGAGGGATTTGATGGTTTTTTGGGTTTAGGATTGACGGAAGGAGAAAGCGATGGGCTTTTGGTTGGGTTTGGAATTGAGAGACAGAGAGATATTTAAGAGAGTTGAGTTGAGAGAGGTCACGTGCGAGAGAGAGAGAGAGAGGTTATACTAACTTAGAAGGATCTGGGGACCTCTCTAGTCTCTACACCTCACTCCCTAGGCCAGCTAGCTAACTAGTAAAAGACTTTGCTATTCTAGTCTTTGTAAATTGTAGCAAGTCTTTACATCCACGTGCAATCAACAATTCCTTCCCTCTTCTTCACTTTTTCTCCTTTTCTTAATTGCCCTATATATTCTTTTTTTTTTTTTACTTTTTATATTAATTTACATAACTATAAAAAAAATAAAAAATTATACTTACTCAAAACGAAACAATAAATTTTGAGTAAAAAAGCAATAAATTAAGAAAAAAATTATACACTTACAATGTAAAAAAATTATAAAAATTTATAGAGTCATTTCATCACAATTCATCTGATAAAGTTTATTAACTTTTAAAAATTATCTTAAAATTAATTTAAATGGTAATTTGTGATTGAATGACCATATCAAATTATTTTATAGTGTCATCAGCAATATGAGAAAGAGTTTTAGATCTTTAAATGAATAATATATAACTGTATAATTTTTTATTTTTTGTCCTAAGTCAAAGATCACAGGTGTCTTTCAACCCGCTGGTTTAGAGACTACTGTTGTTCGCATTGTGTGACTAATGTTGGTTCAAGATAATTTTGTACATGATAGGAATTGAATACGAATTCTCTTGTTAAATAAATTATTCTCACTTATATGAACGTAATAAAATTTTATACCACTATATCAACCCTTTGGATTAACTACACATTTTTTAAGTGAATATGTAAATATATATTGTTATTTAATCATAATTAAAAAAAATCTATAAAAAAATAAAAAAAATAATCTATTCAAAAATCATATAATCTTAACATGATCGTTTATTTTCTTCTGAATCTAAGGTAATTTTAATAATATGAGATCATAAGTTATAAATTCATTAATAAAATTCACAAATCATGTAATTATTGTAAATCACAAGTAATATTAAAGTTTTAAAGTAAATAATAATACTATTATTATTTTGTGCATATAAATTGAAATTTCTTTGCTTAAAGTTTTGCATAATGGTTATTTTATGTATCATTTAAAAAACCTTCTAAAGTATTATAATTTACTTAAAAATGTTTGAATAAAGTTTAAGTTTGTGAAAAAGATTTTAATATCATAGTCGTCAAAGATTAAAGTTGGTTGAGGTTATCCATCTCCAAAGACTACTTGCAATATTCAGTGAGTGAACCATTAAATTTGTTGGACAGATTTCATGATCATACCTAATATAAAATTGTCAGTTGAAAAGATAAAATCATGGATTAATGCAATGAAGAATAACATTATAAAATGATAATCTTGTTTGTACATGCATTTTTTATTTAAATATATATATTTAAAATTAAATTACAAGTATGTTAACTTATATATTATTTTTTTTTTTGTGTGTAGAATTTGCCTACAAATTATATGATTAAACATATTATGAAATATTATAAAATGTTCTCTGTCACTATGTGGATGATGAGTATCTGAAAACAAATAATTCAATAAAATACAACCTAAATAAAATATTTTTCTTATATAAATACTATTTAATACAAATTAATCTTATAAATACATAAACAAACTGTTTAATTCATGC
>PYAF01002314.1:144969-156936 GCA_007407185.1 Glycine tomentella
TATATACTACTTTATTGTTTTTATTCTATATATTTTCTAATATTGTCTGATTCATTTCATTTTATATTATTATAGTATTAAGTTTTTTTATTATATTACGTATAAATAATGAGGAATGAAAAAAAAATGTTGTAAGAATTAAAATCATATAATAATAGTATAAATTTAAATTAATAAAACGTTACTCTATATAACAATCACAATATAATTATATATCATGGTGAAAATTAGAAGTTATATCATTACAATATTACAAAAAATCATAAGTAATGTTTTTTGGTGGGCCGAGAATCATAAGAAATTGTATAAAGATTTCTCAATTGAAGATTGAAAATATTTTATTCTAACTATAAAAATAATCGAAATGACTTTTAAATTTCACTATCACCAATAATCAAATTTGTATTTAAAAGACCTAACTACCAAACTTTATTGCTATTAATATCGGATTTGGCATATAGTGTAAGAAGAGTATTAATTAGTAAATTCTCAAATACACTTTTTCAATTCATTATTTATTATTAATTAAAATATATTAGAAAATTATAAAATTATAAGTATAAGTATAAAACATACAAAATTTTATAATTATTAATAAATTTTATCTAATCAAAGAGTATGTTATTAACATTTTTTTTCTTTATAATATAGCCTATCTAAATTTTAATCGTTTATGAAAAATGTTAATAACATGTTCTAACTTACTTTTCCATTATTTTAAATTTATTAAAATTGAAATATTTAAATAAGATTTATTAAATTTCAGTTATAAATTTGTGATCAAATCTCATACATTCATTAAAGAATCACAAGTCAATCACTCAATTGTCATATATGAAATTCTTGCGGACTAAATTTTTTAAATGAAAAATGTTATGAAACACTTCATAATGGAACACACTTTTACTGCATCTCAAATTATTTATCAATTTTATAATTATTTTATTAAAAAAGTACATTAATAAAAGTTTAATGGTACTCATAACATGCACAAAATATTGTAAGAAAAATAAGTAAAATTAGCTTACACTTTAAATTAAAATTAAAATATGTGGAATAAAAATTATGTCCCTCGCCTGACTATTATTAACTTAAAAATATATCTCATTGATCTCAGGGTAAACTTGAAAACTATAAAAGGAAATGTTACATAAAAAAAAAAAAAAAAAAAAAAAAAAAAAAAAAAAAAAACCAAAAAAAAAAAAAAAAAAAAAAAAAAAAAAAAAAAAAAAAAAAAAAAAAAAAAAAAAAAAAAAACAAAAAACTCATGAATTACCCACAAAGACACAAAAAGAACAGTCTTAAAAGAAGATAAATCTAAATAAATAATCACTAAATGCCAACCATATACAAGCTAAAACAAACACGCTGTATGAATAGTATTTGGTACAAGTTAGTACGATCTTGGTGGATCGCAGAGGTCAATACTCAATACACTCCGATCGGTTCAAATCCTTGATCAAGCTGCCATGCACGTGGAGAATTAGTCTACTACAATACATTAGGTATCTCTAATAACCAAAACTTAAAATACTCACTTTGGATATTTTCAAGCATAAGAAATTAATTTCGGTGATTTTTATAATGTTACATTAGATTTAAAACATTCATATATAATTTTTAATTTTGTTTCAATATAAAAATATCAAACAACTCATATTTTTTATATTTTTACTTAATTATGTTTCATATATATTTTAAAGAGTAAATTATACTCGTATTCCAAGTATTTTTTCTAAATTGTATATGATACTCCTAATTTTTTGTACTCTATAAAAAATCTCTTAATTGTTTAGCTCAAATTACCCAAACTTCATTCTCCTAAACACCGTTTAATTATTTAACAGGAAATAGACGCATGTTGGTCACATGACTTTTAATGAAAATTTATATCTAAAATATATTGATTGTCTTCTTCAAAATCACATCTTGAGTTTTACAGACTTTTTTATTATTTAACAACCCCTCTTCACTTACCACCGCCACCTCCTTCTCCTCTTCCTTCCTCTCCCACAACAGCATCATCTCTTTCTCCTCATCGTCGTCTTTGTCCAACAACACAACGTCCGGGGCACTCACTCCCGTTAGAGCAACCACCACCACTATAGCCACAGTTACCACCGTAACCACCACCGCCACCGACATATTCACCTCCACTACCTCCTCGTCCCTCACCGTAACTTCGGTCACTATCACTACTGCATATGGTTCCATGGATACGGGTGCTATCGGGTAAAAATAATGTATAAAAAGGAAAAAATATCGGGTACAATTTGAAAAAAACACATAGAATGCGAGTGTAATTTACTCTAATAAGTAATTTTGTTTAATCTTGTTTGCTGAAATATTTCAATTGAGGTTAATTAACGAAGTTAACAAAATGAGAGTAAAAATAATGTATAAAAGGGAGAGGTATTATATACAATTTAAGAAGAAAAAAACAAGAAATTCTAGTGTAATTTTCTCTATTTTAAAACATTGGAATGGAGATTATTAAGTGCAAAAATGAACAATACAAAAATTGATAAATTTATATATATATATATATATATATATATATATATTTAATTCAAATTAGAATTCCTCTGGTGTTATTGTAAGAGGTCAGTCATCAATTGTTATTAGTACTTATGTCGGTGTTTACAGAATTACAGTCAATCCTATAGTTCCATAATCTCTCCGGAAAATCCGCAGAGTTTCATCTTTTTTCCGATACTTTACATTATACCCTTATCAACAGTAGATCAGAGAGACAAATAAAAAAGAACAACCTCATGAATAGTTCATTTCCACAATCCTCATCATCATTAATAATTCATTTTCTATCAATCTTGGTTCGCTTGGCCGAATCATAGGGAATCCACAAGCTCCTCACCGCCACGCAATTCTCAAATCAGTTCATATATTCTATTCAAATATGTAATCATCGTAATAATGGATTAATATTCAATTGAGTAAATAAAAGAATTCACTATGCTCAAACTTATTAAAATAGTATGTTTGGATAACAAGTAAAAATTGATTTTAGTCCATAAAATCATGATAACACCGTAAAAAAGCTGAAACAACTATTTACTGATTTACTCATACCACGTCTTATAACAAATTATGCTAGAAGTGAATTGAAACTAAACATAACTTTATTCAAAATATCTTACTCTAACTTCCTTCTTAGTTAATTTTAATTATCTAGCTAACTTTACTTAAACTTGATTTTTAACTACTTTTTTATTTTTATTGTCTGGATGTTAAAGTCTCACATCAAATAGAAATAGACAAGTTGAACACCATATAAGTGAGGAAAAGACCCATTAAACTTGAGCCTTAAAATTTTGGATCAAAATATGATATCTAATTTACTTATGTGATTGCTAGTATAAATCTCCCTAATATTTATCCCCATGATTTTCCAACATATTTTACCTTTTGAATTGGCCATTTGAGAAGCCAAAAGTCAAAATATGTAATAATTCCGAAATATAAATTTATATAATGATCGGTCATTCCAGAAACCAAAAAAGAAATGCAGAAAGCAACTTGAAGGTACACGAAACAACAACTTTCTGATTGTTGACATTCAAATCTTAATGTCATTCAAATGTCATCCTAATTGTTTTCATGGATTTGATCATATTTGCAAATTTTATTGTCCTTTTGTCTTCCTTTTGTGTCCAAGCTAGTTGGGCCACATTTTCGAAGAAAAATTCTGCTGCCATATAAATTTGAGGTAGCAGGTCCTCCCTCATGAAGCACTTCTAAACTGTGCACAAGGTTGATGTTAGATTAGTCATTGCTGAAGCAAATCCAATTTTCAGAATCATTGGCACAGTAATAACTTTGACAGAAAATCGCATGGATCACTGTGATATTTGATTTTCATGACGCATCAATAGTAAAAGTAGTTTACTCCACAATTGAAGAAAATTGAAGAGCAGGACCACCATAATCATCATTACAAATTTATTCTTTGCAGTATCTCAGAAACAACAATTTTTTAGGCAAAAGGTCTTTTGCCCTGATATTATTATATGAACAGATCACCTTAAAGTTGTTGTGATTTACAGTGATAAATTTTAGTTGAAACAACTTATTACATTTACAAGACAAAAAGGGCAACTGTGATTTACACTTTTGAGTCGTATACCGTCTCATGTATATATATAAAAGCAAAAGGGGGACCAAGCTGTAGAATGAGAATCCTAAGAACAAATAATTACACTAAGAAAACGTGGCACATTTCACCAAGCAAATCAAATTACCAATGGCCTGATATCTCCAGAAAATTCATGCTTCTGGAATGGGTGGGAGTAGTTCCTGAAAAAAATTATAGGAATATAAGCATGAAGATACCACATTATGACATTATAGTTTATACCAAATGATTGACATTTGATACAATTTACTAAATTACCTGAGCAAACTGAAGATGCCCATGATTAACTTCAGAAGATTTAACAATTCTTTCCCACTTAGGATCCGGTGATGCTGTCTTGGGTGTTTGAGTTGGCGCATGGAAGTAGGTAGCAAGATTAGACCGTAAAGATATATTCTTCGAGGGAACTGTCGGTAAAGTGCGCTTAAGCCAAGACTCTGAAGGAGCTTTTGGTGAAGGAAGGGCAAGAAGAAGCTTAGAAGAGCTTGCATTTGAAGTCTTTCCATGGCCCAACTGCATCCGCAATTGACTTTCTAAGTTGATCTTTGTGTCACACACCACCTTTGAGCTAGCCAAAGTACTAGGATCCTCACTAGATCCAAGAGTGCATTCTTGATCAACCGCTTTGGTAGCTTGTTGGCACTTTGAATCAAATTTCACATCACTAGTAAATTTCCTGTTTCTCCATGAACCAGGATTCTTAATTAGGCCATTAGAACTTTCCTTAGTGCTAAAATCTTTGCTTTCAGACTCTATTTTCTTGCACGCAACCATATCTGGACTTGAGATTGCAACCAAATCACGATCTAAGTTACTTCCTTGGTAATCAGGCTTTGTCAACTCTTGCTTTTCTGGGCATATTTTGTTGGATTGATTTTTCATTTCCATTTGCATATTGTCATTTGAATTATCAGAACAAAACGGGAGAGATGAATCAAGAGAAGCTGAACTTGTAGGTTCTGATACTTCCTTCTCATCCACAATACCCAAGGGTTTGCTATCCTCAATTGAAGAATCTATAGAAAGGCTTTTATCAAGGTCAGTGTCTTTTCTTAGAGTATCAAAATCATCACCTCTGATATAGGTGTCTGAAGATTTGACCTTATGTACAGAATCTACATATAGAGTTTTCTCAACAACAGGGCTTTCACAACTTGATTCAAATTCGGTGCTGTCAGAGGTTAATGATTTGCTGCAAGCTCTGCGATGTGGATCAATATCATGCTTAGATTTTTCTGCAGTACTCAGAAAATCTCTCTCTTCTGTATAGCCAGACTGGGAGTTTACCGACTTTTTCCCATTAGTAGCAGTTCTACCATGCTGCAAAAGAAAAAAGGTGAACAAAATGATAATAAAGTCTATAGTGAAATAATAACCAAAAAAAAATAAAGGTATGTATTAGGTAGGGACAAATTAATACCTCTTTTGCAGTTTTTCTGTGAGAAGTAATTGATTTACTCTGCACTCCATGAAATGTAGAACTTGGAATCCTACCCTCCATTCTTAATCCTGGAACTGGATTCAAAAGGCAGAACCGAGGAAATAGCCCACAAACTTTGGGTGCACTGTTTTCATATCCATCATTATCATCACTTTCATCTTCGCTCTCTTCCATACCAATATCTTGAGCATAATGTGGCAAAACCTTTTGCCATTTTGGATTAAGGGGGCGGGAATTCGCTCCACTAACTACATTCCATGCCTGTTTTGGTTGTTCTTGTGCAACAAGTGGCTTCCTAGAGTTGTGCTGAATTTGAGGTGTTTCAGAAGCCATTGCCTTTGCTGCAGGCAAGAACCTGCCAATCATGAAATCACGTGCCTGTTGATCTGTTGAAAAATTTCCTGATGGTAGGACCTCTTGATCATCCCATTCACTCAAACCACTCACACTACAGCTCATGAAGAATGATTCAGTTCTAGAAAGTGTATCAAGAGCATCTATATAGTTCTCATCCTCATCATCTGAACCAGAACTTTCCTTTTCCTCAATTACTTCTTGGGGGCTTTCATGTTTTCTCACTTTATTATCTAGAGATGCAGTACGCGGAGAATCTGAAACACTGCTTCCTGTTCTGGATTGAGTAACTGATGCACCCTTAGGAACTTTATCAGAACCTTGCTGTTCAACTTTCAAAACCCTCCCGGGTGGAAGCTTTGGAGCAACGGAAGGCCGTTCGACAGCCCATGTTTGTAGTTTGCTTTCATTCTTAGGTCTTCCAGGAGTCTTCTCCCATACAAAAGGAATAGTTCCAGGGTTAGTCACTGGACCTGATTTTAACTCTGATTTGTAAAATGGAAGAGGAGGTCGTTTACGTGCTGATTTATCAGGTTTTCTTTTATTGTCATTTTCAGAGGCTGCAGTTGATGAGATTCGCCTTACTGATAAAAGAGGCTGATTAAAATCTAACTGCTTTTCTTCCATTAGAGTTTTTAGTATCATGTATTTGGTTTCTGCAAAACCCCAAAGTCAAATCAAATTGAAACTCCTTCACCAAAATAAATAAATGAAATTGAAACTCAAGATATTTTCATATGCATGGACCACATACCAAGAAAACAAATTGGCATTTTTGCATTTGTCAATTCTTTACTAATTACAAATTACAAGTGAAACATGAAGTTGACTTAGCAAAAGGAGATAATCTCAAGGCACTTCGAATATGAAATATACCGTAACAGAACACAAAATAAACTCTACATGGCTCACAATTTCTATTTGACTATGGAATACACAACAGTGATTGAACATTGACTGAAAGTGGAATCAACGAGACATCGTTTAAATGATCATGATATAGCTTTCGAGGTTTTTCATATCTTATGTTCAAGTCAATGTACTTCCCAATAAATCATAATTGCAATATGATAGCATTGGATTGGATGCTATCCCACTAGCTTTCTACATGATGGAAACAAGTTTTAGTTATAAGCTTTTCAAACATAATAATTCCAATCAAGTTTCCATTGAATCACACCATCTATTGATATATATATATATATATATATATATATATATATCATATATGAATTCTGACATAAACCGGATTCCTCTTATCCATCTCATTAGAGAGGAAGAAAGGAACAAAATTAAGCAAATTGCATTACATGGAGCTGAAAATTGAAATAAGAATATTCAACAGAGGTCAAACAAACCATTTGGCTCAATAGGAAGCATTCAAAAATGGCAAATACGACAAAATCTTACCCTTATCTTATGCAATTTTTAAAAAGTAATGTCAACAGTACTTCAAAATTCAAATTGCATAGCTAAAAAAGTCTTCAAGATCAAGATGGAAGAATAAAAAGTCTTCGATTTGAAAGCACAGCATGCTACCCAATTCTTAAATCACAATCAAACCAAACCTGACCACTTTGAAGAAGAACACACACTCACCAGAGAAAGGAAGGTTTTGATTAGTTAGAGCAAAGACCGTCTGTTGAATTGCTTATTTATTTTCTTCTTATAAAGTCACTTTATTAAACAAGAAAAAGGGTCAATGAAAGTTTTGAACTTGATGAAAGACACCCTCAACAACAACAACAACAACAACAACGTAAAAAAGATTTTCTTTTACATGTTTTCCGAACTAACAAACAAACCCCACTGTACCATTCATCTTCACCTACCAAACACAAAAAACACCGACAGAGAGAGAGAGAGAGAGAGAGAGAGAGAGAGAGAGGTTGTGTGAAAAAGAAAAGAACCTCGGTAATAAAACGAGAAGGCCCAGAAATCAAGTCACTTTCTTCCTCTGGAAAGTTAGTGAAGGAAAAACCTTCAATGAATCAAAGCTACCCTCAGAGAAGAGAAAATAGAGGAAACTTCGTAATCTTAAAGAAGAAGGGAGAGAGTAAGAAGAGAGAGAAGAAGAGAGTGTTTGAGAATAAACCAGTTTGTAAGTTTGCGTTTATTATTGCTGCTTGGTTGGCTGCAAGCAGAAACTGAACTTACCAGCTGACACTGCAATTTGCCAAGTGCAAATATGCAAATCCATTTCTATTTATCTATCTATATTTAATAATAATATTTAATTTCGTGTACTTTTTAATATAGACCATAAATATTTTTTTTTTATAAAAAAATAACTTTATTCGAATTGAATAGTTGATATAAAAAGTACAGTTTTTTTTATTTCAAATATTTAATATAATTATATTATTTTATTCATATTTAATGCAATTACTTCCTTAGGACTATGTTTAAATTTTAAAATTTTATATTATAATTACAATTTATAATAAATAAATAGTTTTGAAATATATATTATGCTTTAGATATATGATAGTAGATAATCTGAATTATGATATAAGGTTATTTTTAAATTAAAATAAATAGTTTAAAAATAAATATACAACTAAGTATAAGAAAAAAGTAAATTAAGATTATTGAATAATATTTTTTTAGTTAATTATAGAGATAATTCGTGAAATACACCTTTAAAATTGAAAATATTAAGAGAGTAAGAAATTCACTTTTGAAATTAGAATTTTAAAATTCAAATGTGTAGTAATAATAATAATAATAATAATAATTAGATTATTATTATTAATGTTGTAATTATTAGAACAGATTAAATTTGTTTTTATCTCTATATGGATAAAAAAAAATTATACGTCATCGGTCATCCTAGAACCCGCGTTTTCTTCGAAAAACAAATTAAAAAAAAATGGTGTTCGTTAGTTGTGACTATTTTAATGTTCATGCAGGGTTTTGAACATTTATTTAAGGGGCCACTTGGTGTGGGATCATGTGAAGGGGAAGGTAGAGAAAGCCAAGCCAGGTTGCTATAATATGACCATGAAAGGTGCCCAAAAAAATGTAAAATCTGTATCGATGATAAAAGATTTTTTTTTCTTTTACACCAATATGGATATATATTGATAAAAGATCTTTCAAAGGGAAAACGAGAAAAATTCCCCCAAACTTTTATTTTACTAGTTCAATTATTGAGGGTATAACATATGGGGTCCACTTTATTTTTTGCATTCATGCTATGCCGGTGCCTCCTCCTCCTCCTCCTCCTCCTTTAATTATGATCTTTATGTTAAATTTGGTTAGCTGAGATTGGGAATATACAGCAATGAAAAATCATGTGATTACTTTATTTGTTCTGGAAACTATAATAAGGAGGAAAAGAAACCAAGGCACAAAGCAAATAGTATATCAGCTATAAGACATGAGCTTCAGCTTAAAAGAGAAAGAGAAAAAGAAAAGTTGAAATAACTTGTAGCCACAATTCAAAAAGGTATGTATATTTAATGATAAGAAAGGGTTTTGTGTTTTAAAATCCAATGCCAATATAAAAAGATTTAGACTATAAATTATTCTTTTAAAAATTAAGGTACAGAAATATATATATATATATATATATATATAATATAACATAAAATTGCTGATACAATTTCTTTTATAATTTAACATGTAAGTTGAACTTTACGTAAAAAAAATACAAGTTAAACAATACACGCTTCTGAAAAATAAAAAAAATCCTTACACTCTAGTACGAAACAATTCAAACAAAATTTATTTTAATTTAACCGCATACGCGTTGGGCATTGGAAATTGAGAATATGACAATATAGCTGGTAAGTTCTGCGTTCGTGTCGCAATTCACAAACATATGTACGGATGGTAAGTAAGACCGACTCATATAATAATAATGAACACGTATATGAAATAGATTTGGAGATAAATAATTGCAAAAGCAATAATCACTTATAACAATGATAATGACTACGTTTGGATGACAATGATACTTATCCGAGCCTTTGAAGACTACCCGGAAGGAATAGATTCTTATGGTTATGGAGTCGAATCATTCCCATGTTTTATAGTCTGGAAAATGTCATTCTCACACACCACTAGATAAGGGCATTTGAATTGAATGATTGAAGCACTGGTCAAACTAATCAATTCGGGTGAATTATTAACTGATAATTTATTGATTTGATTAGTAATCTAATTATAAAAAGTTATAACCTATAAATTTGTTACTTTAAACAATTATACAAAAAATACTAATTCAGAAAAAAAAATTATACTCTACTTTTTTAGCAAATTACATCAACCTCCTATCAAGATATGCGCTATTAACACATGTCTCTTCCCTTTTTTGACATTACATAAAACCTCCTAAATTTTGTGATCCTATGCATCCCCCTCCATCGTGAACTCCGTTTATTGTTTAGATCATGATATGCGTCCAGCATATGGTCCTTTCCAAGCTTTTAAAAGCCAAAAATCATTGACAAATAGCTTAAAATTGCATATGATTATGATAAATGTTGATGAATCCATTCCTGTCATGTGTTGTGCTAATTTGAACATCTTTACAGCAGGAAGGAACATAATTCAAGCATTCCTGGATTTTGGCGCCCCAGGCGTGAATTCCACGCCCCAGGCATGAGATTTGAAGACCAAGTCAGCTAGTCTCTGGATTTTGGCGCCCCAGGCGTGAAATTCACGCCCCAGGCACCAGAGCTCGACAGTTGTAGAATTTTAAAGTTGTTCAGGGGTAGAAGTGAGTTTTCACCCTCCCCTTATAAATAGTTCAACCTCAGCATTGAAGCACACTTCGGGAGCACGAAAATCACTTGGAAAAGGGTTTGAGAAAGCTTGGGAGCTGAGCTAGGGCTTGGGTGTGAGGGGAAGAGGGGTTCTTCCCTCTTCCCTTCCTCTTCTTCTTTGTATATCAGCAACATGCTTCTTTTTGTTGTACCAAGGCCATCCATTCTAGGTTTGGCTAGTTTCTCTTGTAATTAGGGCAAATACTCTATGTAAATCTCATTTGGAATGGATTGAATGCTATTGTTCATTTATGCTATGTTATTTTGCTACACTTTGCTTGAACATTCTCATCTCTTGCGTAGACCTGATCAATCTAGGTTAGAGCTTAGAGCTAGGGTTCACAATAGGGATATTGGGGCCTTAGTCTTGGAACTAAGTGTGGTGACTTGTTGTACATCACCTAGGGATAGGGATGTATGCTTGCAATCTTCTAGTGCATCACTTAATGCTTAACCTAATAAATGCTACTAAGGAATTAGGGTATTGAAAAGGGTTAAAGGGTTAATGTCACTAAGGGATTAGGGCTTAACTATTAATGACTGAGGATGCATGATTGAGTAGCTAGTGTAGATGAATGTTGCAAACAATCCGTGTAAGAATGTTAAGAGCATGGGGTGTGGGTTCCCTAGCTACATTAGCTTACGTTTGGTGCAACCATTTTCTATTTTGTTTATAATGCTTTGCGTTTATATTTAGCTTTTAATTCACTTCGTACACACCACATCTATTTCACTCAATTATTGTTTTTGTCATCCAACCTTGAGATACAATTTATAGTTTAATTGGCCAAACAATCCTCGTGGGACGATAACTCTTCTTATCACTTTATTACTTGAGCGACCGGTACACTTGCCGAGTCCGCAATAGATCACATGATAGACATGTGACTTTTATTAAAATTTTAATCCCAAAATTATCAACATTTCCTTCCTTCGTTTAAAACTCTTATCTTTGCCACACGATTGTTGAATCTTTATGAAACATTATTGTTGCTGAGTGTGGTGAAACTGATGCTAGTTTGTTTTCGTGGGTAAATATTTATGGTGTTGATTTTCTTTTTTCATTTTTGATGATGTTCAACTATTTTGCTGCATTTCTTTTACATTCCAGCGAGTGAGAAGAAAGAGGGGTATCAAGTGTTTTTTTTTTTTAAATAGAGAGGAGGGGGTGGGGGGGGGGGGGGACACATGTATGATTTGTAAAAGAGAAGGGGGTTCATATGTAACATGTTTAAAACCCCATGGGA
>PYAF01002314.1:157036-169286 GCA_007407185.1 Glycine tomentella
CATGTATGATTTGTAAAAGAGAAGGGGGTTCATATGTAACATGTTTAAAACCCCATGGGATACATATGTAACATTTTTAAAACATAAGGGGATACACATACCCTCGCAAGATGCGAATAGAAATGAGAAGGTGAATAAAAGGTGGAGGAGAAACATGCGGCGCCTAGCACCACCGTGAGATGCGAATAGAAGCGCGATGGAGAAAACATAATGATACTTAAGTCGATTGTACTGCATTAATCTTGGTTTTTTTTTTATAGTAGACACATGAAGCAAGAATTTTCAAATTCGGATAGCATAATTTCCATATTACAATTGATGCAATCCTGGAAAATGTGAAGGTCGACAATATAAAATTCTATAAGACAATTATAAACTACTTTATTGAGCTAAGAAGTTGTGATACATGCGAATCTAGATGGTACTAATGCACCTATGTTGAGCACTAACATTGCATTATTTAGTGAATGCGAAAAAGACTTTTTTTTAGTGACGATCCTAATTTTTACTTTAATAAATAATAATAGTCCAATTGTGAAGTGGTATTTTATAAAATCAGTTAATTGAATTGGAAGCAAATAAATTTTACTTTGACTCATTCTATGACAAATAATTGATCTCTTACTATTGTTGTTTTTTACTTCAAGTTTCATACAGGTGGTTGAGTCACAACTATATGGTTCATCTTAATTAGGTAGGCTACAGAAGGTCATACAAACACTTCTCAAGTACGTGTGCTTAACATGTCTTAGATCACAAATTTATGTTATGAATAGTGTCATACAATTCCTAGACACGGTGATAACCAAACTATATGCATGAACAAGGCATTAGAAGCATAAAACATTCATTTTTATGCATAATTCTCTGATGCTGACCTGGTGCAAATTTAATTTGTGAAACTATGTCAAAGTGAGCAAAATGATTGCAAGTCTGGCATGCTTGTGCAATTATACATACTCATTGTTGTTAATTGGTTGAGAATAAGATTCTGCCTTATTTATTTTAGTTTGTAGCTACTGGGAATTTTTCAAGTTAAAGAAAGAAAGAGACAAGAAAGAAGATCAATTCAAATCCATATCTTCCAAGAATGAAGAAGAAAATGCTTGTAGTAAGTGTTCAAAGTCAAAGGGTTTAAGGATTTACTTAGAATATTTTAACTTACAAATAGAGCATTGAATGCTGCTTATGGATGCTTAGAATATTTCAACTTGCATTTTAGCAAAGTTTTGCTTTATACTAAAATTGTAAACATGATTTGTATCAACGGTTAACATGAAACTGTTTATAAACGTGTTAGTAATTCTAATATAAATATATATTGTATAATTAAAATTGATTGGATCTTATTATATTTTGAATTATAGGTTGGATTTAATGTAAGAACATATATATATATTTTTTTTAAAATGGACAATTTACATTGGTTGTAGCGAATATCGACGTAGAATATGGTATTTAACATCAGTTTTGATCAAAATCGATGTTGAACAACTACTTTTTACATCAGTTAAGGGCAAAAGTGATGTGAAAATATGATAAAAATATCACTACGAAGAACAAGCAACATCGGTTTCGATAACTGGTATGTTAACATTGGTTTCAAAATCGATGTTAATTTTTAACGTCGTTAGATACAACATTGATACAAAATCGATGTTAACAAGGTTTTTCAACCGATGTTAACTGCTTTTTTGTAGTAAGGATTATTGCTCTTTTTTTCCTTTTGCCATGGTCTTGTCCCATTGAATTTTTTTATAGAGTTTTTAATGAGGCAGGTGACAACGTATTGAAGAATGATGACTTTTTTTCCTTCACTAGGTTTTTATCTCACATGATTTTTCCTAATAAGGTTTTAATGAAACATATTCTTAAACATTGTTCAAGGAGTAACTATTATAAATTTTGTGGTTGTCCATATCTATTTCATTATCTTTTATGATCTTTTCTTATCTTGATTTATCTTTTATAACTTTCCAACTATGTTTTATTTTTATAAATAAGTTATTCCCCTTGGAAAAAATATATTCAATTCTCATTCTCCCTAAACTCTTGTCTCTTCTCTTTAACTAAACTTTTTGAATTAGTTTTATTAGATAAGATTTCTATCAAAAATAAAAGATAATATTAGAAATTGTATCTCGTGGGCTATAAGATGACATCTTGGTACACTTATAAATCACACATTCTCTTCTGTATTCGTACATTGACTGAAAAATATCAAGGAGTTTAGTTTAAATATATATTGTTCCACTCATTAAGATTTTGAAGCTAATATTGATTTTCTGTGTAAATACACGTGAAGTCTTTACAAAATTGAAAACCTTTATATGCTTCAAGAGTTGATATTTGAGTACTTGTTTATTTTTTTATTTATTGCGATAGTATATTTTGAATCCTAAATAAATTCTTTTATTTCGCTATACATGTTGTGACCATCCTTCTTATCGATCATGTAAGGCTACGGTAGGCGATAAAACGTTTTTTCTAAATATTTAACGCAATTGCATATTTAAAATTTAGATTCGAGATCTCTAACTAAGCTCGATCAACCCAATACTAGTTAATATAATTGTTTGATAATAAAATAATTTCTATCTTTTAGTTTATTTTGATGACATTGAGTGAGATATTAATATATAACAATATTTGATATATTAGTGGATTATTTAGAATATAATGAGTACGTGTGACACAATTTTTTCTAATTATTTTTTCATTTCCCTTATTTGATATTTATGTTTTCATTTTAATTGAGTACCTTGAGACTCAACTCAACTTCATCTAAATTCAAACAAGTTACATCAAATTAGGTAAAAACCATAAATTAAGAAAAAATAAAAGTTCGCATCCTTTTATAAAAAATACTTTTGTTTCAAAAGTATTTTTTACATGATTTCCAAAGATACGTACTCATATCTAGTTTGAATTATATTTACCTCCAATCCCAACTCACAGAATTCTATGGAGCAACGTTTATTTTCTTTCTCTTTCTCTTGACGGTAGAAATTTTAAAAAATATATCCAGTAGTGAGATTTATGGAAATACTCATCAACAGATATAAAATTGAAGGACAAAGCAAATATAACAGATTTGTTTTTGTTTGACTGCCTACAAAAGTATAAGATCTCACCTAGTGATTGATGAAATGTAATTTATAATAAACTCCAGCTCAATTAGTTTGAATTCCAAAGTCAAACATTTAAACATGAGGCTGGCTACACATGCATGAAATAAATTCTGCTTGTCAATTTTAATAATCATGATCCTAAGGATCTTATTAATGGATAACCTGTTTAAATATATGAGTTTTTTTTTAATATAAGATTAAAAATATTTTTAAGAGTTTTTCTATTAAAAAATATTATATTTTCAATAAAAAAATTCTCAAAAACATTTCTAACTTATATCCAAACTTTCTCGTACAATGTCTACACTTTACAACGGTTTCAGCTTCATCTCCATGGATTATTAGACTTATATGATGATGTATGTTAAATAGATAGAGCTGATATAACCCTTATATTGGACGGTAAAATTAATGAAATATGAATATTTTAAATTATAGTATGTTTTAATTAATACGATGTTACAGTACTTATACACCTTGACTTGATATAATATTCACAATGTCATTTATTTATGAGATATTCATAAGGTGATGATATTATATAGAAGTGTTCTTTTTCTTCCCAAAAACTATATAGAAGTCTTATTGTAGTAAGCGACAGTGTCATGTTAAAATAAATAATAATAAAAAATTCTCCTATTATGTGCATGTTTTCTGCGAATTTTGTATAATTTGGAAAAAAAAAGTTTCATGCAGATTTAATCTGCAGGTAATTCTTTGATTATTTTTTATAGATAATTTTTGTTTTACAAAATTTCTCAAGAAATTTTAAAGTTTTTTGTGGAAAAAAAACTGTAGAAAATTCCGTACGTAATTTTTTGCAGATTTAAAATTCGCATATAACTTTGCTGAAAACTTAAAAATCTACAGATAACTTTTCAAAGAATTCAAAATTTTCAAGAAATTCCATAGATAACTTTTCTATTGGTTTAAAATTTTCAGGAAAATTTATAACAAATTTAAATAAATATATAAAAATTTAGATTTTCCTAAAAAAGTTCAAAGTATCCATATAAATTTGTTTTTTTTGTTCATTTTGTAATATCTTGAAATTTATATTTAATTTGTAAAATATTAATAAATTATAAATAATATTGATATTATTATTATTATTATTATTTTCAAGGTTTAAGTCAGTAGAATGTGTATTTAAAAAAAAATGTCAGTAAACGTGGCAGAAAGAGCACTATGTTTGGTCAAGCTGTGAAAGTTAGCAACGTGTAAATATGGGGTTAACACTTTCTACTACTACTCAAAATGTAGCGTTCCACGTGTCTAATATCATGCCGAGTACATCATTTTTTAGTTTCCGCCTGGAGCTGTTGTCAACATGCATTGAGACCCACGGGCAATTCCGCCATCATAAGTTGGGCCGGGCCGGATTATATTTTTTTTTCACATTTTGTAATTATCTAAAAAATAAATCAGATCCACTTTTCACTTACAATTCGGTTCAATTAATTCATCTAACCACTTAAAAAATTTAGAAAATCAAATAATAAACATAAAACATTTTTGTTATTTTTTAAGTTTTGTTAACATAAATTTTTAATTATATGATTATCGAAGATATTTGGTTTGCATTTCATGCCAATAAACTTTTTAGCTTATTGATATGTGTTGTTGTGGGTGTGAATAGTAGAAGATTGATTTTAACTAAATATTTTCTATTTTTAAACTCATGAAATTTAAAAGTAATGCACTTATTGATTATTTAAAATTTTGATAAATATTTAAATTTATTTTAAAAAAATTAATTTTCATTTGAATATTCTTTATATTAATGTTTTAATTTTAAATGAGTTAGTGGACCAATCAATTTAATCCACCAATATATGATAGGCGGAATCAACATTTTTATGATTTAATATATAAAATGAATGAGTCATATCAAATTAACCTGATTATAAGATGAGTTAAAATAGGCTAATCTAATGGACGGAATTAATCCATCTTAACAACTCTATTTTTACCTGTACAACTAAGGACAATATGTATGCTTTATATTAAATTAATTTCAAGAAAATATGTAGGAATCTCGGTGACACAAAGATATTAAGAGTATCTTTAGTGGTAGATTCAAAATTGGAATTTTAGAACACTTTTTAGTGGACTCCATAGTACTATGTATAATTGAAGATATCTTAAGATCACGTTTTTTCCTTTAGTGATAGATCCAAAATTAAGATCTTAGATAATTTTAATGGGTCTCACATATACCCTACTTTTAAATATTTAAAATTTAATTTAATTAATTAAATAATTAATTTTAATTAATAAAGCATGTATATGAATATTAATAAAACATGTAATTAATTTTAACTTTTAATTTTGTTTTATTTATTTTTTCGTTTTTTTGTTTTATCACATAAAAAATCATTTTTTTAAACTTCGTGCAGATCTTTAAAATTCTTGGAGAAGATCGGATCTTCATGTGAAATCTTCATTCCCCTTTAGTGATAGATATGAGAAAGAATAGATCTTACGCTGAAGATCCCTCTCCAAGATCTAACATTAAAATTACTCTAATGGTCACCATAAATAAGAAACATTAGATAAATGTAGGCTCCTAATTAATTAGAACTTCTGAAGCACCAATTTCACAAACTTAATTAGCTCAATTCACCATGTCCTTCCCTTTAATTATGAAGAATTTCACCCATGCAACTTTACAAAGTGGGAACTTTTAAGTGTGTATTTTAATTGGTGGTGAGATAAATCTACCATGATTTTTAGAAATAACAAATAATTTCTTTAACGGCTAATTCACCATAATTTTTTACTCATCATAATTTTCGACCATCAAATCAAACACGCTATAAAACGTTCATTTTTATGAAACGAAACTAGTTACAAAAGATTTTATCTTCTGGTAAACATTATTATCTATCTATCCAGCACATTTTAATTAAAAAAATGGCCTTAATTAAAAGGATGGAGTTATCCCAAATCCCAGAATTTGATGCACTTGCAGATGCTATCTTTTATTATGTTTTCAGATTGCAGTGATTCCTGTGGGCATGTTTTAAGGCAACCACACTGTCATGAAGTAATATAATGCACATAGACAGAAATTACGTAATATAATGCACTATATCATAATTTGTTTTTTGAGTAACACAATATCATAATTTACTCATCACTTGTTTGAATATAAAAAATTAACACTTATATGATATTATATAGTACGTATTGTATTATTTTTTTATCTCGTAGGTCAGGGAATTAATTCTGGATGGAGTATCGCATAAATGAGTAGCTAGGAAACGCTGCCAGGTGGTTTTTTTTTTTTTTGTCTTCAAATGGTCCTTGGAATGTCAGCAAATCCAAACACTAGCACAAAAACATAGATTTTATAGCAGATTTTTATTGAGGTATCAAACTTCCTTTGTATCTCCTTAATTAGACTACCTTATGCTAAGTTTTTTTATTTTTTTTATTGTTACTGCTACCATATGTTAAGTTACTCATTTAGTTATAATAATATTTTTTCCCTATTAAAAGAAATAAGAAACCAAACTGCAAAATCGAAGTCACGAAAGGTAGTAGAAAGGGTTCAAAAGGTATTTTTACTTTAAGCCCAAAATTAACAAATGATAGGATTGGCTTTAGGCACAAAATTAAGTGGTTGAAAGATTTTATAGGATGAAGTTAAAATATTAAAATATTATCTATTGTGTTATTTAGTTTTTACTAATCCCAGATGATTATACTTGTAGGGTCATTCTGAGTAGCAATTAGATTATAAAATTGTATCCTTAATTTGCTCCTTTCATTATCAAGGAATGAAGGACGGCTATCGGTTTTATTTCTATTTCTCTATGACTAATGATTGTGAAGAGTAGAAATAGAATAGCCTTTTTGCTGCCTGAATGATGATGGATTTCACAAGCCCAATTGTCCCAAACCTAGCTAGCTTGCTGGATCCCCTTGTTCTCATTTCAAAATTCAACAATAATATTCGTCTTCTGTGGTCCCTTATTCACCACAAATTACACCAGCACCAATCAATACTTAAAAATTTCTGAGTGACTAATATTTACTTAATTTAGAGATTTATACTGAAAAAAATTCAGGTAACATTGAAAAGATAGCTAGAAACTTGATGCTCGGGGAAATGAAGCGGGTTTTGAGCTTCACTAGAACAATAGTAGTATTTTTGTTTGTCATCATGATCGCTACATCCCTTAATTTCTATTATATTTTTAACAGAAGAATAATTTACCTATATTGATACTATACTAATATGCATATATAGTTGAATCGGGATTCAAATTGTGAATTGGGAGATTCGTGAATCGTAAATTTTTTATGATCAATCATATAAACATGCAACTAACAAAAACATATTAAAGAACATGTTATTATCAATACCTAAAAAATCAATACCTAGAAAAAGGATGAAAGAAATTAAGAGGTGAAAGAGTCGAATGGAAGTGAAGCAATTAAATAACTAAACAGAGTAGATGCATTAAATGAGTGAACAACAAATAAAATAGTGGAATGATGCATTAAATTAAGATAAGGTAAGAAGTATTCTTTCAGAGATTTAATTATGACTTTTTATTTAAGAGAACTTTACCCTATAAGGCCTAACTCCTTTTCATTATTTTAATTTTCTTTTAGCAATTCAGCAGGATCACCTATAGCTTAAAACAACTGCAGGATCATGCAGTTTCAAATCAAAGGGTCTAACAATTTTTAACTGATTCTATTTATAATTGAATATGTAAAGTTTTATTTTAATGGTGGGAATTCATGCAGTTGAAACTTCAACAGTAGAGAACCCTGATCCACAACATATAATATACATGGGAAGAGATAAACTTACACTCTTATTCTCACCATATATAAGATAAATTCCAAGAAAGAAAATGAATGATAAAGATATAAAATAACTCTAAAAGAGTTACTTTTGAATAATTAAGTTGATCCCTTCTAGTAATACACACCATCAAAGCAAAATAATAATCCCAACTAAATCATAAGAAGAGTTCACAATCAAGGGAAACAAACGAAACACCCCCCAAACAAAAGAAAGATCACCACAAGAAGGAGACACCATCCAAGTATCCAACACAAGCTGCAATTCCAGTACTGAACCTACATATCTGGTATTTCAACGATCATATTCGTCTATGGATGGTGATGACAACAGAAGTTTCAAGTGTGGCGGCGGGTGCGGTGGTAGACCGAATGGAAGAAGTGGCAGATGTGAATGGAGAGGTGGAAGATGTGGAAGATGTGGAGGATGTGTTGGAAGTGGTGAAAAGCCATCTTGGTAGGAATTGTACAAAGTATTTCTATTCTTTTACCACTACCTAGTGCTTAAAAGAATTTATATTTATAGAGGGTGTTGGTTTTTACTCAAGTGTAAAAAGAACTATTTGGTTTCTAGACGAACCGAATGAAGACTTCACAGGTCTATGCCAGGAAATGGCACGGAAGCTTCATATGGTAAAGAATTCGTCGCCGGAAATGACTCGTTGCTCCAATTTTCAAACTTGCATTAATGGAGGATCCGCTCCTACTTGTGAATGCTGATTGCGCTAGCTCTAGAATGCTGGTTGTCATAAAACTCTCAAAATATCTCACTTACTGGTAAAAATATTAGTTTATAATCCTTTGATTTTTTTCTCTCTCTTTCAAGTTACTTTTTGCTTTTATTTAGAAGGCTAATCATATAAGGGAGTTATATATAGATTAATCCCACCTAGTATTGCTATTGCTTTCATCATTCATATAATTGGATGTGCTTTTATTCATCAATAAACATTTCTTGTGTTCAATATTTCTTTGACTTGTGAGCTATATAATTGCAATGTTATTGCTAATTTGCTATTATGATTGCAGCATATGAGCACATATGATTTCATTATTTTTATTATTCACATTATGGCTTTGCTATCGTTATTACTTTACATGGATAAGTTAATCATTTCTTTGGTAGAATATATTTCAGAAATCATCGGTCAAGCAATTATTTACTTGGTTCAATATGAATTGAAGAGGTTATTTTTATAAAAATCTAGCGTAATCGAATGAAATCTGCGAATTGAGAAATCAAATATTGACTTGTTAAATAATGTTCAATATTTTTATAGATTAACTTGATTTATGGTAAATAGATACTTTCTTTTAACTGTGTGCGGTATTTGTTGAATTTTTCTTCTTATATATATTTGTATAAAAAATGTTTTGATATTTTATGCATATAATTGTCATTGAATTGGTAAATTTGAAAGATGATCTTGGTGTTAAAAACGGATATTCAATGACCATTTTATTAATGTTAAAAATCTTTTTATTGCATTTCTATTAATTAAATGAATTAACCGAAAAAGTGAACTCAATTACTCCATAATCAATTCTTTAATTGCAAAGAAAATAAAATATTTTTTTCTGGTAAAAAGACTTTTTTTTTTTACGATAAATGATCTTTAATTACGTTTGTATCATTCTTTTCAATTTCGAATGGTGTTAATTTTCTTAGGGATGAAAAAAAAAATTGTTTCCACATATATTTGCGGATAAAATCCATATTGTAAATGATGAATACTTTAAATGAATATTTATTATCCACATGTAAGGATAACTTTTTAGCTGTGGATATCAAAAAATTCCACAGATATTTTTCAAACGGATACTATATGAGTAATGGACGATAACGAGCATAGCTTTTTTTCTAATGGGTGAGTAAGTTCTATTCATGTCCGATCCTACCTATTGTCATTCCTAAATTTAGATAATTTTTTATTGGTATTGACTGAATGGTTATTTCTTATTTAATATTAGCGTTTTCAAAATTTTAATCAATTTGACTTGTGGTTTATTTAGGATTTTTCGTGCGGTCAAATGAAACCAAGTTTCAAAAAAATGTTTAGGACTTGCATCCAAGTTGTCTTCCAAAGGACTACTGGTTATCCAGATAAATCTAATCAAAAGACTAAGGTTTTGTAAAATATTTCTTCAACGGTTTATGTTTGAATAATAAAAGACCAATGCGAGAATAAAAACAATTTAAAAGAGAATAGTAATAAAGCGATCACATTACTAATGTAAGAAATGAATGGTTTAAACAACCATGGTTGAACTTGGTTTTCCTCTTTTTCAATGTAACAATATCAATTAATCTAGATATTCATGTAATTTATCTTGGTTTCATAGTCGTATTTTAATCCTAATTTATCTTGGTTTATAGTCGTATTTTAAACGAAAGAGTCTAAGTCCTATAGATTAATTATCAATGTCTTGACAAATTAATATAAATGACCAACATTAATGTTTAAGAATTTAAAGGATTCTAATTGGTGTTGACCTATGTCTAGAATTAATCACAATTAAGTACTCTTCTCAATTCGGGAAACTCCTAAGATCAAACAATAGGTAATCAATCTAGAACAAGCATGAAATTAGGTTTAGCCCTTTCCAACCTCGACATATAAGAATATTAGTTGCTCCTAATTTATTACAAAATCTCAAAATTAAACATACAAAAGCATAATGAAATCAAGAAAGCCCTGGATATGATGTTCTCTCTCAAGAATTGTTGTCTCAAACATGCTAGAATGCCATCTTCCTTTGCACACCAGGTTCTTATAATCTGATATGGGTTTGAGCCTAAAGCATTTTCCTCACTTAAGGGTGACTAAGTCCCCACTTAAACGAGGCCTTTTGATATTGGGTGACTCAACTATTGACTTTCCTTGCTTAAGCGCCTTGAAGCTTAGGCTTAAGCGAGGGCCTTCTGGGATTCCAGAGTTTTATTGACTTAGCTCACTTAAGCACATAGTCACGCTTACGTGAGCTTGGCTTTATCATTGTCATCATCTTCAAATTCTTCTCGCTCAAGTGTCCAATAAGGCTTGCTTGAGAGAGACATACCAGTGACTCCTTCATTTGCTTCTGTCTTGGTTAGCCTAAACACACACAACGAGCCTTGCTTAAGCGAGAAAAATTTCATTTTCAATTTTCCCTCAATTTCCTACAAAAACTCACAAAAACACCAAATAATTCTAACAAATTAGAATCCTAAAGATCCTAATTGAAAATTCCTAAATTATCCTAACTTTGAGTAAATACAAGGTTCAATGTATAAAAAAGTTCAGATAATTGCCTTGATTTATTTGTAAAATTAAGATAAAATTGATGATTATTATGATTATAGTTACTATCGTAATTTTTCATACTCTTTGTTATTTATTTATCTATAAAAACAATATATATCTTATCATAACATATAATTCAATTAATATATATATATATATATATTAATAAAATATCATGACATGCAATGATAAAATAGTTTTTTTTTAAAAAAATAGATTATAAGAAAAAATATAAAATTTTAAGAAAACTAGTCAAGGTCGAGAAATATAACATTTGAGTTTACATAATTACAAAAAATAAATATTAATTTTTACATTTTGATTGTTTGAAAGGAAATTAAAAAAAAAATCTTTTTCTTTGTGATTTTCTTACTGTTGTTATTTATCAAAAAAATATATAATATTTTACAGGTTGCGGACTAAAATATGATAAAACCATGATGAATCAAATATATTGTATAATCTTTATTTGCCTCAAACTGATAACAGACATAAAAACTTGTGCAAAGAGAAGATTAGAAAAGAGAAACGACCAATGGATAACCTGGGCACTATTCGATACAACTCAACACTGAAACATTGACCGTACTACCACGGTCAAGAAAAAAAAACACCAAAATGCCACGCCTACAGTAAATTTTACCAGACTGCCACGCGGCCTATTTCGCTGGCCTCAGTAGCGAAATAGGTGCGCTGACGTGGCGCCCCAGCAGTGGCTACATATTTCGCTGGTCAGACCGGCGAAATAGGTAGTCAAAGCGCCAGACTGCTGGCAGAGCAGACACGCCACGTGGCTGGCTGGGAGTATTTCACTGCCCTGACAAGCGAAATAGGTAACCTATTTCGCTGGGCGTGATAGCGAATTAAGCACACGTGGCAGCTTTTACCTATTTCGCTGTCAGGCCTAGCGAAATAGGTTTCCTATTTTGCTAGCCCATGTAGCGGATTACTACAGCACCCCCCCTATTTAAACTCCCACCCCAGCGTATTGAAGCTGTCCAATTCTTGTGC
>PYAF01002314.1:169386-187243 GCA_007407185.1 Glycine tomentella
TTAACACAATAAATTTATTTAAATTAATTACAAAAAACAAATTTAATATAAAACTAAACTTACTTGTACTCAAATAAAAAATGCTCGCGATCACAATGCCTTAGAGCCAAAACACAGCCAAAATGCTTCAGAGGAGAAGAAAATTCGAAAATGAGAGAAAAGGGAAAGAGTGAAAATGAAAGGGGGGAGGGGGGATTTTCACGTGGCCTATTTCGCTGGGCATGGTAGCGAAATAGGTGCCACGTTGCTGTAACGGGTCAGTAAATGAGGCCTATTTCGCTGGAGGCAGTAGCGAAATAGGCCAAGTAGCGTAACCGTTCAATAACTGCGTGCCTATTTCGCTGGGGAGGCTAGCGAAATAGGACACGTGACATAACTGCTCTGCCATGTCAGTCTGGCGCTTTGAATGCCTATTTCGCTGGTCTGACCAGCGAAATATGTAGCCACTGCTGGGACGCCACGTCATCCCGCCTATTTCGCTACTCAGGCCAGCGAAATAGGCCGCGTGGCAGTCTGGTAAAATTTACTGTAGGCGTGGCATTTTGGTGTTTTTTTTTCTTGACCGTGGCAGTACGGTCAATGTTTCACTCAACACTATTAATGTCACTCAGATATGATACCAAGAGTACACATAATCTGCCTCGACATGATTGATGTCAGCCAAGAGTCTCGTTATTTTAATTTAGCCATATTTCATATTTTATTTATTTGATGATTTACATACAGACGACTACGAGTTTTGTTGTTTTAATTGAGCCACCACATAACTATAATATTATTTTTACTAACAAGGTTTCAAAAATTTATTAGATTTGACCAGTATAAATCCTAGATATGGTTGTGTGCTCTGATAAGAAAAAGGGATTCTCTTTTTCAGAGTATGTACTAAATCCATCAGAGCATGTTTGAAATGAACGTAAGAATGAAGGCCATCAATGTCTTATGGAAAGAAACTGTAATACACTAAACGCAAAATGATATATACATATATATATATATATATATATATAGCGAGCTCCCCTTGCATGCAATGATGTGATGATGAACCTTTCATTCTAATTCAGTGCTCTCCGAACCGTGCGGGAAGGTTTTTCATCACACGGTTCACCAACTTGATCTTCTACACTCACACACACACATATATATATATATATATATCAATTCAAAACTTATTGTTCTGCTCGCATCCAAAAATTACGGAATTCCATGGTTGATTGGTCCAGTAGTCTATTCCGATATCGAATATCTAGGAATTTAAATTAAATAAGGTAAAGGGAAATTGTATTCTTTAATCAAAGGATAAAAATATACTCCTAAAAACCAGAAAATATTTTTTATTAGAAAAAAATAAGATAAAAATCATA
Source organism: Glycine tomentella (assembly GCA_007407185.1). NCBI lineage: Eukaryota > Viridiplantae > Streptophyta > Magnoliopsida > Fabales > Fabaceae > Glycine > Glycine tomentella. The sequence continues at coordinate 170,751 of PYAF01002314.1, forward strand.
TATTTTTCTATTTATATTATCTTAAAAAAGAAGTTAGAGATCAGATAATCAAATATCTCTTTAATAAACTTCTAGGTATTTGTGTAATAAAGACAAAATAGATTATAGAAGAGTATATCCTCTTAAACTTACAATAATACAATAAATTAATGTAATATAATTTTACCCCTATTTATGTAATTAACGTGAGTTTCATTAGTAGAATGAATCAACCTGAATTTTTTTACTGGCCATTTTAACATATGCAGAGAATGTGTGTACGCGTAATCTTCCTATTTTTTATTCTTTTCTGTCATACTTTTTTTTTGCCGGCTAATCATAGTCATACTTGTAAGTTGTAATAGTTGGTAAATATTCAACCTTGAAAAAACTTACCCAGCACGCAGGTAAGATGCAATTAATTATGATAACGCCAATTACCAAATTAAGTGGACTTAGTTATATAGAGATAATTATATATACTGAACTGAACAACTAATATTGCAGGTAGAAGCTGTTAGAGAAGATGGCTAGACACTTCCTTGATTTTGTTGATGATGCTCATGCAAATGAAGCGGGTTTGGTGCTTCACTCTTGCCCTATATTTTTGTTTCTCATGATTGTTGCATCTCTTTCTATTATTTCAACGATCATATTTGCCTGTGGTGATGGCACCGAAAGTACCAATAAGGGTGGTGGAGGTGGCGGTGGGGGAGGTGGATTTGGAGGCATAGTCGCCGGTGGGGGAGGTGGAGTTGGAGGCATAGTCGGCAGTGGCGGCTCTAGTGCATGTGGTGGTGGCGGAGGATGTTGCGGCTCTGTGGCGGCCGACCCTAGCGGATGTTGAAGCGCTAACAGATGTGGAGGTGGATCTTGAGGTGGATGTGATGGTTAAGTGTTATAGGAACCAACCTTATATATACTAAGTGCATGGAATATGAGACAAACATGCAGCATGTCTTGGGAGTTCCCTTTCTCAAGGTATAGAAATAATGATCTAGTACGTTGAGATCTAAACTACCATAATTTTAAGTTTGCTGGGTCAGCATAATACTTCCTCTTGCTAGTTTTCCCTCTGAGTAATTTACTAGAACGTGGGTTTCTCAGATGTCTTTGATGACTAATGAGAGTGGTGAATGGGGTATAACTGAAAAATCAGGGCGCAACAGGGCAAAGCCCCCACCTATAAATAGATTCATCCCTATTATTATAATTATATATAATTATGTTAATTTATTTTTAATTATTTATGAAATAAAACTTATATTTATATACATAGTTAATCAATTATTCATGTGCACGTAATTCCTGAATGTACAATGTTATATTTCCTAAAAACAATGAGAGAAGCCAAACCAATGCGCAAGAGCTTTATGAACGTAGTACTACAGAGAAAACTGACCATAGGCACAACTCATAATGAAAAAGAAATAAAGAAAGCATATGGAAAAAAACGAAAATAAGACCATGTACAGTGTACTTACTAGGACATGCAGCCCCGTTTATTAACCCAAATCAAGGAGTGAACATGTGCAAGAGCGATTACTCAGAGAATCCCCTTCCTTCTCTATGCGAGTGTGTTAATTTAAAACTACTATATAACTTGGATTTGATGAGAATTACAATGTATATAACCACCTGTATTATATGCATAGATTAAAATAGCGGCGTTTTAGTGCGCTATCTCGCTTCAACAGCGGGTTGCGACACCCAGCCTCTATTTCCGTGTCGCAACGCGACGGTTTCCGGTAGCGGCTGGAGGCGGCGTTGCGGGTGATAGATCTTGCGGCGCTATCGCGCCGCTACTTCCATGGAAGAGAAAAAATTGCAGAGCTTCAGTCATCGGGGGGCAGTATTTTGAAAATTAAAGGTAAGTTAAGGGTTACAGAGAAGACGAGTTGCAGAGCTCCTCTGTCGCTGCCTCGTCAAATCCATACGTCAGCGCTGTCGGCCCCTCACCGTCCGGTTGCCGCGGCCAAGGGAGTACCACTTGTCGCGGTAGGTGTCAATGAGGGCGAGGGTTTCAACGGGGGACCAGCACGACAGAGGGAGACGGCGGGAGGAGGGTGGTGCAGAGATGGGGACGAGGGTGAGGGGGATGACAGTGGGGGGATCGGGAGGAGGGGGAGAGGAGGCCATGGGAGAGAGGGTTGAGGGAAAGTGGGTGTGGCATGTGGGTATGGGTTGAGGGAGAAAGAAAGAGAAGATAATAATGAGATAAGTCTTATCATTGACACAATATTAAGGGAAAGTGGGTGTGGCATGTGGGTATCGATAAATGGCTTATCAATGCAATCTCCACTTCCTCTGTCAATGTCAACACTCATTTTTATTCACCATTTAAAGCAAAATATTTGTTCCTATTTTTTATTCATTTTAATGCTATATTAAACATTTTTTTTAAGAGATCATATAAAAGTAATGTTTATAAACATGAAAATTATTATATAAAAAAATAAATCTTTTAATAGGAAGATACAATTAAATAAATATTAATAATATATTAATATTAATAAAAAATATATTTTTATTTATTTATTTTAGAGTTAATAAGCTTGTTTATTTTAAAAAATATTAATAATATATTAATATTAATAAAATATTTTAAATGTTATATATAATGATATTTGTAAAATCTAAATATAATAGATGTTTACATTAAGCTTGTAGAGAAATTTGTTTCCTTTATGTTTCTTAATTATCTTATAGCATTTATATATGTAGTATAATTTATTATAAGTATTTTTAATACACTTCACAATAGCAGTTTTACCGCTATACTGCTTTAACATTTTTGAGGTGGACCGCTACTTACCGCTATCCGTTATTTAAAACTATGATTATATATATATATATATATATATATATATATATATATATATATATTCCAACTGCATCACGTGTCACCGGTCGAACAATTTGCACCTCAATTTCTTTTTTATTTTTTAATGCATTTATTTATTTTAAAATATTTAAATATTTTATTCTATTCGTATTTTTTTTCTCTCACTCTTTCTTTTACTAAAAAAAATCATGCATATATATATATATATATATATATATATATATATATATATTCTTCCTATTTGCGTTCGCTTTTCTATCATATTTAATTTAGACGGATAATAATGTTTTTTTATAGACAAATAATATCACGAGAGGTGTACAAAGTAGCCAACAGAGTTACAAAATCAGCTGCAAGCATTCATGCACAATGCCATAGCAGCACCAACCCACATCAATTTCAAATCATACCCCATATTTTAGACGGTTATATAATAATGTAGTTGGCCAATATTCCACCTCGAAATATCCAGATACCATTTTTTATTTTCCTTTTCTTATTTTTTTTGGCCTTTTTTTAATGTTTCTGAACTCAGCATCAAATTTGTACAAAGCAAATGACTATTCCCAGTGTTATTCGCAGACATACATTGACCTAGTGTTTGATAATTACACAAATACTTTTCATATTCTCATTTTTAACAACCATTTCATATAAATTCAAAGGCCAAGATAACCACTGCAGACCGAGACAGTACCGTTGCAGAGGATTCAAGTACGTCTATATAGTCTTCCTATTAGTATTAGCTTTTCTACGTATTGAGACGTATAAGAACTTAGTTGACAAACATTCCACCTCGATATAACTTGGCTAGAAATGCAAATATGATGTTATTATGATGTCATTTAAGTGCATCTATTTTTACTATTTATATAGAGATTTAGTTTGTTTGAACTAGTGTTTGATAAAATTGATTTTAGTTAATACAACTAATTTATAGGTTTGTGAACTATTTAATAATTGTTAATTAAGTTCTTGAACTATTTTTTACAATTAAGTCTCTCCAATTTTTATTTATTTATTAATTAAATATCTATTGTCAATGAAAAGACATGAACCCGGTTAATAAAAAAGTAAGTATAAGTTCAAATACTCTATTAAAAAATTAAGGAGATTTATCTATTACTGTAAAAATGGTCTTCGACGATAGTTCTTTAAGACATTCAATAATGGATTTTGAATTGTCTTTAAAGTCAATGTCGTGGAATATCAACAATTTTCATGACGATTTTTAAATTGCCTTAGAATTATGTCTTTCTATGTTGGTTTTTGATAAAATCGCCTTAAAATATGTTTTTTTTATTTTAAAAATATTTTAAAAAATTGATATTTCTAAAATGATTTTTTTTCAAGAAATTGTCTTAAAAAGTAGTCATACTAAGACGATTTTTTGAAAAATCGTTTTAGAAAATTCATTTTCTAAGACGATTTTAACTATTTTAGAAATTCTATTTTCTAAAACAATTTTTTTAAAAACCATATTAGAAAGTTCTTCTTGTTGCTACTCCTTCTCTTCTTCCACTTCCATTTTCACTTTCTCCTTGCAACACCTTTCTCAAAGTATCACAGGCTCCTAACTTATCTTTCAAAGCATTGATAACGGATCCTACCTATTCCTCTCTTCATGGAACTCCGCAAGTTCACATTACTCCTCATTCAAGGTCACATGGTACTCCACCAGCACGTCACTGAACCTAAACTAACTTCTTTTTTCTCTCTTCGGAATCGTCGTTGATGACCTCCAATCCGTCCTTTAATTTCCTTTTGCACCTCTCCCTCATTCATAACAAGTTCTTTGACCCCATCTTGACCTCCTCCACTATTTCCCCCTCGGCTTCCTAAACCTTTCAATCAACATCTTCAACATAATAGTTCTCTTTCAGCCAATGCATATATCATCAATCTTCGAGTCCTTGGCCTCTCCATCAACTAGCATACCAAAAACATATTGTTGAAAATTAGCAATCTCACTACCCTACATGAGATCTACATTGGCTTTAACATTTACTCCAGAAGCATCCCATCAGAAATTGGAAGCCACTTTCAATGAGATTCCAGCAGAGCTTGAGAAGCTTCAAAATCTCAACGTGTCATTTCTTGGGATGAATGCACTTTTTGACTCTCTCATGAAAACCTCAACTCAATGGATTTCTCTAATAACATGCTATTTGGCGAGTTTCTGGCTAGTTTTGCTGAGCTGAAGAATCTCATTTTATTGAACCTATTCTGCAATAATCTATCGATATTATTCAGGAGTTAGTTGAAGAGTTACCATTGTTGGAGGTGTTGAAACTTCAAGTTAATGCCTTTGCAAGCAGCATTCCACGAAGATTGGAAAAAAATCACATTTTTTTTTATCTTTAAACAATTTAACTGGCACTCTTCCTCTTACCATGTTACAGGAGTCATATTCGGACTCTGATAGCGAACGAGAATTTTCTATCCAATCCTATATTGGATTCAGTTAGGTAGTATAATTCGCTACACAAGATTGGCATCGAAGAGAAGTTCATTAGCAGTTCTCTTCCAATCAGGTTGTTTGGGTTTCCATAAATGAGCCTAGTTAAGCTCCAGGGTAACCTAGTCACGGGACATTTTATCCAGCAATGGATTTCTTGTTAATCTTGTTTAGTCTTTCTATTAACATGTTCTCTGGACCTTTGTCACCCATTACTGGGAAGTTCACCAATGTGTAGAGGTTTACCTTAACGACAACTAGTTTTCGGGTGAAATCCTTATTTAGATTGGGAAGTTGTGACATATCTCCACGATTAACCTCAAGCATAATGAATTTTATGGTGAGATTCCAAAACACATCATTACCCTGACACTGTTGGCTTACTTAAAGCTTTCTCGAAATGAACTCGTTGGTCGTTGGGTATTCCAAGCTCTAGAGCTTTAATGGAGAATTTCATTTTAGTTGATTTTTCACATAATCAACTCTTTGGGTTGGTCATTAGCAGTAAGTTTGCAACTGAGAATTTTCTATCTTCCCTATACTTGATTCATTTGGGAAAGTCATTACACAAAATTAACATAGGAGAGAACTCCCTGATTCATTTGGAAAAGTCACTACACAAGATTAACATAGGAGAGAACACTTTTTTATGGTTATCTTCCAATAAGCTCTTTTGGGATTCCATAATGGACCCTAGTTAAGCTATAGGATAACCTACTCATGGGACATTTTCCCAATGATGATTTCATTGCTGACAATCTTATTTGGATTAGTCTCTCAGTAACATGTTATTTGGACCTTTGTCACCCATTATTTGGAAGTTCACAAACCTGTAGAGATCTCTTCTTGACGACTACCACTTTTTTGATGAAACCCCTATTCAAATTGAGAGGTTGCACAACTTTCCAAGATGTTGATCTCAATCGTAATGAATTATAAGGTAAGATTCCAAAAGACATCATTTCGTTTGGCATATTCCAGCTATAGAGCTTCAACGAAGAATTTAATTTTAGTTTATTATTCATATAACTAGCTCTCTGGGTTGGTCTTTATCATCAGTTAGTTTGTGAACTTTGATTACACCTTATTTTTTGGGTATCCCAGGCTTTGTGACCCTTATTCAGGTCCCTGATATAATTGTCAATGATCCTCACACTAAAGACCCTCCTTTCTCTTTTTTTGAAGGTCCTTTTCATGATTGGATTGCTAGTATGTTTGATTTTCCATTGCTTTTGTTGTTGTAGTTAAAAGCTCGGTTAATGAGATAGTCATTGTCACGGTTAAATGAGGCAAAAAAAGGATAAGTTATGTTAATGGTAAAAATGACTCGTTTATCCCTTTTCTAGATGATCGATTGAGACTCAATGCAAATAGGCCAAGGTGTTCAATAACCAAGATATTTATGGAAGAAGTCCAAGTGGGAGGCAAAGCCTAAACATGGGATGTAGTTCCTAAATTTACAATGCAAATATCGAGAATTTACATTGTAAAATATTGCAACACCCTTACATTAGATATTTTTCTTATCAATCACCCATGAGTGAAAATTTAAATATGCAAATAATTTGATTTGATTTGAACATCTTTATGCGAACACTTATATGTTATTTATGTTGTTAATAATTTTTTTGTCAAAAAAAATTGTTGCCAATAATTTGAATATGGAAGAATAATTTTTTTTAGAAAAATAACATGTATGTTTATGATAAATTATTCATTGATTCCAATCTTATTTATTTATTTTTTAATTAATTAATTACACATAAATGTTAATTGAGAATTGAGAATATATTTATTAATTTTCTTTTAAATTTATGATTGTTTACATAAATTGAAAATTACAAAATTGACCCTTAAGCTTTAGGTAGACTTTTGAGCATGATTTTCAAACTTTTAGGGACTACTTTTTTTTGGGGGGGGGGGGGGGGGGGGGTGGGAAGGACTTCACTATGCACATATACTACTTTAAGTAATAAAAGAAAGAAAATTTCACTATGCATACTACTGTTATTCCCATCATGTCACCACATTCTCTATCTTGCACATGTGGATTACCAAACATGTTAGGAGAAAGATACACACAGATTATTTGTAAGTGGACATAAGTCAAACTAGGAGATTATTAATTATCAACTTCGAAAATATGTGCAATAACATAGTATGTAGTAGGTGGTGGTGATAAAATGGTACCAACCTAATCTCAATAGCTACCACGTATCAATGACAATGACTAAATTAATAATGTTGTGCCGACATAGTGCTAATCATTTAACATTATGTTGGCGGTGAAAGTATTGTATTATGTTAACCTGATTAAGTACAATTACAATATTGTTCACAATCACAATTCTCTCAAGCTAATCTTCCATTATTGGCATAAATGTAATTAAACCACAATTATTGTTCATTCACATCATCAATATAGTAGGAGAGAATTGTGAAATAAGATCATTTTCACAAAGCTTAATTGCTTCCTCTTTCCTAAGGGTCACCATGGCCACCCTACTTAAGGGACCCTCCCCTGGCAAACCAGGAAGAATCAAAACTTGTCCTTCTCCCATAACTGGTTCTATGTAGTAAGAAACACGGATAGGTTTAAACCAATCTTGAAACACGACTAAGTAAGGGTCCATATCCTCTAAGCTAGCACAAATCAGATCATGACCATTCATCATGGTAGGTGAATTCACATCATTATTTTCTAGCCACTCGATCAAATCCATGATTCCCTCGGTGTCCATTTTAGCCACAACATCACTTATTGCTCTAACAACTTGTGGAAATTTGTAATTGTTCCCTTCTACATGGACCTTATTATACATCATGCAATTCCCAAAGAATGCACAATCTAGGCCCAACACTTTTCTCATGTCCAAACATATGGACATGTCAACAAGCCCATTTCTCAACCCCTTCACTTTGCTCAAAGACACCCAGAATAATGCTACTAAGCCCTGAAATGGTGTTATTTGGTCGTTCGGTTGGGTCATGGCCATGCAAGCCTGGACCATGGGGTCTGAGAAGGCCATTGAAATTGTAGTGTTGCTTACCTCCTTCATAGAATTGGGTTTTTCAATTAAGGATTTGTAGTGATTAATTAAATCCATGTATGGTTGATGACTAGGATTTCTATTTCCTAGTCTTCGAGGAGGTAAAGGGTGGAATAGTGGAGGAGTAATCAATTTGTTTCCCATTGAAACATCAGCCCAAGCTTTCATGAATAAGGTTGCACAAGTGGAATCTGCTAAGAGATGAAAGCAACTTAGGCCAATTGCTAAACCACCTTCTTCGAATTCAGTAAGCTGAAATTAAGATCAAAATTCAAAATGATCAGTCTAAAACATCAATAATTTATTTAGTTATTCACTAAGTGTGCTATTAACAAACTTGTTAACACTTTTTTTTTTACCTTAGTCTTTGTTATGGGTTGAACGAGAATTGTTAATAATACATTGTCTAATAATAAACTCCTTTAAACACATTTTTTATTATTGACTAAAATTTGTTAGAAAAAATAAAACTGTATAAGTTCTACTCTCCATTTGTAATTTTCAAAAAAAAAAATTAACTAATAGTAAAAATGTATGATAAGTGTGTTAAATACTATATTGATAAGACTTTTCTGAAATATAAATTTATGTAGTTCTTACAAATTTGAAAATGAAACTCACATATTTATTGGAAGTTACATGAATTTCACCCAATAGATGAGAGTATTAACAGATAGAGTGTTAAAAAATATAGTAGTGCTAACAAAATATTGCTTCTAACAACACTCAATTAGTTAAAATTTATTAAAAATTACAAAATTAGAAGATTTAATATATAAAATGAGACATCATAAAAAAAAGTGATTTGCAATAAATTTCAACTAATAAAAAAACTGTTGAAAAAAATATGTTTTAAAATATATTTCTAACATTTTTCTAAAGAATATATTGATAGCATTTCTTGCAGTTAATTTATTATTACAAACCTTCACTCTTGAATCTTCTCTTACTATGATCATATCAATTACCTTTTCAATAACACAAAAGGAAACATAATACATTTCTAGGCACAATTTTTTTTCATCTAATAAACTTATTATTAAATAAAATTTAGAGAATATTTATGAAATAAAAAGTAAGACTTACTCAACTGAGAATGAAATTCACATAGAAGATATATTAAAAAATGTGAGACTTAAAAATCCGAACCTGGACACAAAAGGTGGACCAATAATAGGGCTTGTGAAACATGTCCTCCCAATGCACAAGTTGGAGTTCCTTTTCCCTATGAGGGCTGGCTAGCCACCCTTCAACACTCCCTTTGGCTTTGGCCTCCACCACTCTAACCCCAGCATCATTGCACTTGATCTTCCAATGCCCTCTCTCATCATCTCTTACCAACCTTCCACTCACTATGGGAAAATGGGTCAGCATCTCTGACAAGGTCTCTCTCAACTTCTTGGTCACTTTTCCAAGTTCCACTTCCCCTGAGGTTTGGTAATAGTACACCATCCTAATGTGGTTGTTCTCCATGTGGCGATCCAAAACAGACAAGGGGAAGTACTTTCCTGGCTCCACTGCCTTGGTGCTCACCACAGTTCTTTTGCAGATATAACTCACTTCCGTGGCCATTTTTGGATTAAGATGTAGTAAATTAAGCACAATGTACCTATCTATTAGTGGTTCTAGTAATGAATTTGGTTATATGATGATGATGTTATATATATGTGGGGGATAAAATCATGTGTTATTTTTAGGCATAATTGGTTATATTATATTCGTGAGAAATGAAATGAAAAGGTGCATGTAATTCATCGGTTTTGAAGGGAAACAATTTTTTCATGTGTACCAGAAAAACAACCCGCCATACATGAGCAGTGATATTTTCATGATCCACGAATGTTGGCGTATTTGGGGTTTACTGTATATGCCTGTAATTTGAAATATCATGTGCATGTATAGTTTTCAAAATATTACTACAAGTCTTCTATAGATAATTGCAACCACTCTTGAAGACATTCTTGCAAATTAATTTGATGGTGATCTCGCAAACATTAAGGAACGGATAAAGGAATCATTGATGAGTCACATGTAAAAAGAATCCTAACATTTGTTAGAACATGTGTTACAAAATTCTAGAGGGAATAGAGAAAGTGATTCATCTATGATGAAGTATATTTTTCCTTTATCTAAACCTGAAACAGATTCTGATTATGGGTGGGTAAATATGTCCAACTCCTTTAACCCAACCTGCAAAAGATTTGCATTTCAATGGATATAATCAGAATCGGGCTAAGCCTACTAAACTATTAAAAGTTCTACTTCCTACACCACTACAAAAAAAAAAAGACTTGTACCTACCAACACTTTTACCTACAGACACATTTTATGGTAGGTAAAACTAAAAAATATTTTTACCTACAAACATTTAGTGTAAGTACAATCTTGTATTAATATAATAAATATATAAGATTAAAAAATACTTCTACTTATTGACACTTAATGTAGGTAAAATTTAAAAAATCCTATGCCTACAATTGCTCGGTGTAGGTAAAATTCTAAAAGATTTCTACCTATAGACACTTAGTATAAGTGAAATTTTAAACGAGTTATACCTAAAACTACATTATATAGACAAAACTCTAAGACTTCTACCTACAAATATTTGACATAGGTAAAACCCTTATAATTAAATTTATTATAAATTTAAAATATAATTTGTACATTTAAAAATATTTTTTAAAATTATTTAATTACTTACAAACTTAATTTATTAAAAAAATTAAAATAATATCCAGTTAAAAAATCTAAAATTGATCAAACTTATAATTACAGATTTTTTTAAAATCAAATGCCAAATGTATCAATTAATTAAAAAATAAAAAGATAAAGTCACAAATTTGATAAAATTGAAGAAAAAAATTACATTTTAACTGATCAAATAAAAATAATGTGGTGATGTCTCCATCTCTCATCCTTTACAAGATCCTAAATTCTGCAAAGCATCGTTCTGTACATATCCAAACGCCACCATTTTTCTCTTATCTCCGTCTTCCGAAGCTTCGACAATCACAAATAGTAAGACACCACTTTTCTCAACTCTTTCTTCTACTCGCGTTAGGGTTTTTGCATTATTCTTTGTTTCCACTCTTCAATTTAATTGTTTCTTTCGCAACGAAATTCAAATGCGAGTTCTGGCATTTTCGTTGTTCGTTAGAGTTTTGTAATTGCATTCTCGTTCTTCACTTCCCTTTCGCATCTGAACTTATGCTCTGCACTTTGTTCTTGTTCTTCATCTATCTCTTGGATCGCCCTATCATAATCGATCAGGGTAAAAAGTAGGTAGCGTATCCCTTAAAACCTTTTTCTGTTGGATTAATTTGATAGTTAATTCACTGATGTCTGGAACGCAGAGCTTTCAATTGGAGAAAAAGAGTGGGAAGAAGTGTTACATGCTTGCTGCTAGAGCTCTCAGCATTGTTTGGGGTGACGCTGAGCAATACTAGAACTGGACAACCGATCCCAATTCCAGGTCAGACCGTCAGTTTTTCTGTTGTAATTGTTGGATCATAGTTAGCGTATCTGCCTTTCATGATTTCTGGGATATTCAATTTTGTCTGCAACGAGATGATTTCAATTGCAACTGTTATGTTACCAGTGATATCACGCTAGTCATCTAAGAACTATTCTAGCAAAAAAAAATAAAAAAATGAAGTCCTTAGGATTTTTCAACTGCTCTGGGAATTGAGAGTGTTTCTCGGGGTTTGGGGTTATGATTTTGACAGCTGAATTTCACTAAATTCATGGCCATTTAGGGAGAACAGACTGCCAATAAGCTTCCTTGTGCTTGTTGAATCAAGCCATTACTTAATTACTCTTATTATGTCATCGCAAGTGATAATGCCAAACCATACCACAATCCCTTGGTTCATATCAAATCTGCAAACATTTCACTCTGCTTTTTGTGCTCTTTTCCTGTCGAAATATATTATCACCTCTGTCTCATAGAGCAAGCTTTTCAGCAAAATCAAATTTAGAGATAATAATATAAATATATATTCACAATTTCATTCATATATGGAAGCATTGTTGGAAATCATGTGGCCAAGAACATTACTAGATCTATAATCTGATATTCTGAAATTAATAATATACATTTCTCATGACTATTTAGCACTACTATATTTTAAATCAGTTCTGACTGTCATATTATCGTAAACGTAATGATTGCTACACTTTAATTTTTCATCTTTATCTACTTTTCATGTTCGGATAGAATTGCCTCGTTGACATGACACACGGTTTCTTTTCATGTTCATTCTGCAGTTAATACTATACTTACTGATATTGGTGCATTACTAATTCCTAGATAGAGGCAAAAATGTTGCGAATCTTCTAATTGTTGCAAAAATATCTAGGAAGTAGAAACTCAGATGTTACTATTAGAGTAATCAATATGATTGTTGACATGGAGAATTATTTTTCTTAGGACGAATTTTTTTTCTTAGGACAAGCCAGTTCAATGAGCCTCAAAGAGCTTTAGAGTTTGGAGCAGCAGTTGGATATTGCTATAAAAAACATTCGCACAAGGAGGGTACATATATAACACATAATTGATTATGTTTATTTCACTTTCATGCTTCATGTGTGTGTGTGTGTGTGTGTGTGTGTTAGTTTGGCACTCATCATTGAAATGTGATATGTCTTTAACTCCAAGTTTATCTAGGCTTTATTTTTAGCTTTCTGTCCTGAAAGTGAAAGACAATTGTAATATTCCTATGAACATAAAATGGTTATATATGGGTGTCTCTCTGGATAAAGAAAACTGATATGAAGGTTTGTGCTCCCATTATTCTCTATGACAGGAGAAAATGATACAAGAGCAGAATAACACCCTTGCAAAGAAGGTGATTAAGATATGCCTAATTTACAAATTTTTTTCTTTCTTTCCAAATAACTAAAATTCATTTTAACAAAGTATTCTTTTCACCTTTTGAATCAATATTTTTATAATATTTTAAGCATTTTAATTGCAAGGAAGCAAGAAAAACAAAGTATTCTTTTTGCTATTGAGTTTTTTGATGTCATCCCATAAATCTGCAAGATTTGGATGAGATGAAGGAGGATTATATAGTGTGAGGAAATAGTTTAGTTATGGGAAACTGGCCTATGGGGAGTGTATTTTGATTCATGAGGCGGAGGATGAGGTAAAGGGTTTCAGTGTGAATGTGTTTTTTTAAATTTTTTTGTTTTGAATTATGGTGATTTTTAAACACTAGAAAAATTATATTTTAAAATAAAAAAAGGGCACTTTGAACAGGTTCGAAGTCATCTAATTCTTTTTTGAGTTAAAAAATAACACAATATATATAATTTTATAAGAATAAAAAAGAGACTAAAATATTTACAAAGATTAAATCCAAACTTTATTGATTTTATATGAATGAAGAATATATTTTAATTAAAATATATCAATATTTTAATGAGTAGTGATACAAGAATAAATCACCCATAATTTTAAATAACTCACTAATAACTATTATTTTTTTCTGTCTTTTTCTATCGCATGATAAATATCTATATTATTTTCTATTTTTATTCTCACTCTAGTTGTTAGATAATGTATTGAGTGTTGATCAAATATTTTCTTATTTTAATTTATTTTATTAAATGCTAACTAACTTAAGGAGTTCACGTCACAATCATGATAATAGAAGTCAACAAATTCCCTTCAAGTGATGAGATTCGTAGGTTTTTTCTATTGCTGACTATTGACTTGGATTGAAAAACCTAGGCTTATATTTGGACATAAATTGTCCTACAAATACCAAGGAAATTCACCCCTTTACTCATCACAGCCTCAAACTCGCTGCTTGTTTTGATTTGAACTTTGTAGTTTTGTTATTTTGTGCAATGGCAGCGAAGAGCAAGATCCTAGTCCTTGGAGGAACTGGATACATTGGAAAATTCATAGTTAAGGCAAGCGCAGAAGCAGGGCACCCCACTTTTGCCTTGGTCAGAGAAAGCACCGTTTCTCACCCTGAAAAGTCCAAGCTTATTGAGAGCTTCAAGAGCTCCGGAGTTACTATTCTTTATGTATATGGCTATGTGCATTTGAAGCACACTTCTTTTTTCAAAATAAAATAAAACTTTTGTACAATTTAAATGTTCAATAATCCAACTTTTCTGACACCTCTCTTTATAATGTTGTAGGGTGATCTAAGTGATCATGAAAGCCTTGTAAAGGCAATCAAGCAAGTTGATGTTGTAATATCCACGCTAGGTGGACAACAAATAGATGATCAAGTGAAGCTCATAGCAGCCATAAAAGAAGCTGGAAACATCAAGGTACGTACATGCACTAGTCTTCTATAACAAAATAATTAACTTAATCACTGTGCAGGGTACTTCATTTGTGAAATGTACGCATATATTGGTGTATAGTATTAGTAGGTAATTATAAAAATTAATTCCTTAAAAAATTATATGCAACTTAAGTATAACTCTAGGTGTGACTTGGAGCATAATTTGACAAAGTTTTCAGGTTTTATTTAAGGATTTTTATCTTACTCTCGATTTTTTCATATTTATTTCTCACGCGACATAGCCGACGAAAATCAAATTTATTTTCTACCGAGTTAAAATGGATGAACACTTGAATCAGACATATAAAGTTGTGTTTCTTTGATCATCAGAGGTTCCTCCCGTCTGAATTTGGGCTTGATGTGGAGCGTCACAACGCAGTTGAGCCAGTGACTGGCTTTCTTGAGAAAAAAGTGAAAATCCGAAGGGCAATTGAAGCTGAAGGAATCCCATATACTTACATCTGTTCAAATGCCTTTGCCGGTTACTTCTTACCTACACTGGGACAACAAAATGTCACAGCTCCTCCCCGGGATAAGGTTGTCATTCTAGGAGATGGAAACGTCAAAGGTAAAATTGCAATGATTCAAATTAATCTTTCATAATTTTTTTCTCAATTGTGCGTTTAAAATGTTTGTTTCAGCTATTTACGTGAAGGAGGAAGACATTGGGACTTATACCATAAAAGCAGTGGATGACCCAAGAACCTTTAACAAAATTGTGTACGTGAGAGTTGAGACCCCCTGCAAATATTTTGACATTCAATGAGCTCGTGTCCTTGTGGGAGAACAAGATTAAGAATACCGTTGATAAAGTCTACATTCCAGAAGATCAACTTCTTAAGTACATCGAGGGTAAGTGTGAATGCTCATTTATGACTTTTCTGCCATCGCACTATATAACTAAACTATTTCCTCACACTATATGTCATCCCATAAATATTTTTATAATATTGAGATTAGGATGGTTTGTGTTTCTTTGTTGGGCATCTTAGGGACTTGTACAATTTCATTTTCCTACTTCCAAAAAAATGAAATGTCATCATACTTCTACTTGCTTTTACAAACATTTATGAGAGGTCTGGAATTGCTTACTAGGAAACAATAAAGGTGCAGGTTATGTATAATAAGAAACAACTTGCTTATTTTATTTGATATTTTTTGTAGGAAATTGCAAAAACTTTGTCTGAGAGTGATGATGCCTTACGGTCTTTGGTGAAAATGGGGTACAAGCAGGTGGAGGCTTTAATTGCCGTTGAAAGATTTCTTCGCTTTGGTTCAGACCAAGCGATCTGTGTGAGTACAAACTTGGAACCATTTTTAAATATTAAAGAGGTATATCAGTTCCTATCAAATTCTATAGTCATTCCAGAATTTAATTAAAGGTAGGTCAATCTGAATCTGTCTCTAACTACCAGGAGTTTCTAATCTCAAGCTGTGTTTCATGTCTATTACTGGTTCTAATCTCTGCCTATTTATTCTTCTTCATATCTTGCTGCCCCACATTAAAGAGGTATTTTACTTGAGTTAGAATATTTTTTAAATTATACTTATTTTATTTAATTGCTTTATTGTTTTAATTTATATCTTTAGCTGATATGCACTTATCATTTTTAAAAAAATAAAATAAAATTATCATATACCATTACCATATACCTTAACAAGTGTAAATACTGTTCCATTTTACCTAGATGTATACTTATTATTTTATCTTTTTAAGGATTGCTTATCCTCCTTCCCTCTTTAATATTTTTTTTTCAGTAATGTATTTTAAGGCATCTGCTGTAGCGATCAATGCGGAGATTTGTCATACTAAGGCTCGGTTGCTGGAGGAGGTTCTCAAGTTGCAGAGATAGGCG
>PYAF01002314.1:187343-211168 GCA_007407185.1 Glycine tomentella
TTTTTTTTTTTTTTTTTTTTTTTTTTTTTTTTTTTTTTTTTTTTTTTTTTTTTTTTTTTTTTTTTTTTTTTTTTTTTTTTTTTTTTTTTTTTTTTTTTTTTTTTTTTTTTTTTTTTTTTTTTTTTTGTGAATTCTCATCAATCATGTAGTTGGAGCTTTTCGGATGTAGCATAGAGTAATTGTTGGGAGCTAAGATAATTTATTTAATCTAATTGAAGAGTTTTGTTATAAATTTTGAACAATGAGAAAGAGTAGATATTATCTTGTGCTCAATTGTGATAACTTATTATCATTTTTAATGATTGGTATTTACATATAATATTGTGTATTCCTAGATTATGAATTTACTTGGCTTGGTTCAAAATATTAAGATTGTTAAGTTTCGTATATTATTCAATATTCAATAATCTTTCCTTCAATTATATTATTTTTTCATAAAATTTAATAATAAGAAAATAAAATACATTTAGTTTAATTTTTATTATTATATGACTTTTACCTACAGTTGGATGTTGTAGGTATATATTAATGACCTTTACCGACAGTTATAGGTTGTAGGTATACGTTAATGACTTTTACCTACAGTCAGAGGTTGTAGGTATACGTTAATGATTTTTACATACATCTAAAATAAATTGTAAGTACTACCTATAGTGACAGACAAATATAATCATAGGTAAAAATATGTTCGTAGGTAAAATTTGTACATACAGACTTATAACCGTCACAATACGCCCCCTTAAAGTTGACGGGGAAATGTCCGTAGATAAATGTCAATTATACTTTTACCTACAGATTATTGACTTATAGTGACAGATTTTGTTTGTAGGTATAAGTCAATTTTGTTGTAGTGTAAAGTCTCTTTAATTATCTTTTTAGTGTGCTTTATTTTTCCATGTTATGATTCAAGAAAAGAGTAAATAATAAAATAATAACTTAATAACAATTCCAAAGTATAAATGTTAATTAATAAATCAGATGTTAAGAGTCGTTATTTTATTTATCACTAAATTCATCTGTCAATATTTTATTTTATTTATCACTACATTCATCTGTCAATATTTTCTGTCAATACTTAAAGTACATCAATCTACATATTAAACATTTCAAGCCTTATAAAAAAATTGTGCATATTACATTTGATCTCATCCACTATTAGTTTAGTTTTTTATTTCTACCAAAAATTCAATATTAGTTTATATATGTCATGCCAAACCTTTCTATGATTGAAACCGTGGGTGGCTTAATGTCCTCATTTATCCTCTTGTAATTTAATTATCATGGAAACTAATCTTTTAAATCATATTGTAACATTGTTTCAATAATAGAAAACTAGATCCAATGCATTTGGTGTAAAAGAAGCTCACAACTACTTATGAGTCATGACCAAAAAAAATTATAATAATAATACTAATAATGTAGGTAAAACTGTATGCACTGAATATTAAAATAGTTATGATCTTACTTGAATTACACGAACTCAGTAACCCTTTTTCCTTAAGATTTTTAAAGCCTTAGGCACTGCAATAACTGGGAACTCTGTTTCCCAAGCTGTCCATTTGTCTAATGCCCCATAAAGAGTCTCTTTCTCATTAGGGAGTTTATAAACCTGTCATTTCAAGTTTCACAATGCCCCACGAATAGTATAATATGAATTACGTGATAGCGGAATACTTCAAAATTCCAACATTTAGCCCAACAGAAAAATTTACATCATTAAAAGACAAGCAGAAAATATCACAATAATTTATTGGACCAAATGTATAAAATATTAAATGATGATCATAAAAGACTGTAATAAAGCAATTCAATTTTTAACCAACTCAATCGTATAAAATATTAAATATAGAAAAGGGTAGGTAAGGCGATTTACACCAATATTCTAGTTTTAAAACTTGATGATGCTTACCAGTCCAAGGAATTCTTACTAGAGCAGTGATTCCATAAACGTATCAACATTCTTGAATTAGACATAAATGATGCTATGAACTATGAGAAATCTTATTAGTAAATTCAAATATTGATATCTTTTCTCAATCTTTCTCTTCTGAGTTTATGATCCAAGATTAGATTAGACAAACCTTATTACTGCTCTTCCATGGTAAGTGTGGCTTATGTGTAAGCTGAAACCCTTCCAAAGGGGAAGGTGTATCTTGTTCCATTCTGCAATGTAGAAATTGTAAGGACATCTTATTACACAAGTAATTCATATAAATTAACCATAATTTTGATTTCCTTTCTATGATCATGAAGGCTGCTTACTAAATTTCCACTGGAGAGCAACATTTACGCCTTCATGGGGAGTCGGTTTAAATATAATTTGAATGTTGTTTCCTAATATACTTGTTAGATAAGAAAAGAATTCCAACACTTGTTGCAATGCAAAAGTGGTCCACCACAAGACAAATATGAATCTTCACCCAAAAAAATGTGCAATTCAATATTAAATATTACTTACAAAAACCAAGACACCATATGCAATAATCTTTTGATTTGATGACTTAGGCTTTGTTACGTTTAAAAGATAAACATATATTATCTTTTGTCCTATTAATTCAAATGTTTAAATCTCCATTAGTCTATTATCCTAACCACTGGAGGATAACCTCCAAAAGATAGAAGATATGATTGTTATCTTCCAGTTATCAATATCTCCACTTATCGAGGAAGAAGATATTGGGCTCAACCGTCTGTTATCAAAGTCCAGGTTAGAATCCTATAAATACAACACATCCCATGGTGAAAGGTACACACAATTCTGACTCTCTCTTTCCATTCACACGGCACACACTGTACACCAATTACTTTGTGTACTGTCGCTGTGATCTTCTTCTTCCTTGAGTTGCTTCAGTTTCATAAGCTTCTTAAGAGAGAGAGCCTGATCCAATATCAAATCATCCAACACCACTTGTTGGACATTTCTGTTCTCTCCGAGCAGAACAGTGGCGCCGTCTGTGGGAACGATAAATTCGAATCCCACCAACTCTCAATGGCTAATAGCAGAAGACATCAGAATGCTAGGCATGAAGAACCACCCCGGAATCCGAATCCGGAGAATGTGGTGGCAGAGGATGCATTATCCCACACGGATTCATTCCGTGAGGGACCAGCCGCACATGTGCCGACCAACATTCCACCAGCCGCGCAGGAGGAACCAGAAACCTCTCAGCGTTTCATCCAGAATGCTCTCCAGTCCTTGTTGGCTCGAATGGAGAATCTGGAGAAGCGTTATGAACTCCAGCGCCAGGAAGACATCCAACGGCTAATTGCCCAGTTGGAGGAACGCAGTAACAGAAGGCGAGAAGAGGAACGTCGGCAAAATGCCGATCACTTGGAAGGCCATGCAGAAACTGACCAGCCTCATGTAGCAGCCAGGAGGCAGAGACCAGAGACGTCGGCCCGCACCACGGGAACCGGCAGTAGAGATCTGGTGGAGCATTCTGAGCAGGGAAGAGCGTCTCGTTCCCATCACGAGGCATTTCTCCTGTCCTTGGCCATGACCCCAGTGCACGTTGTGGAAGAGAGACGACAGGAGAGATCACCCGTCACCCAGGCCAAGGCGATGACACTTATCAAAGGAAATATCGTCGGGGTCATCAAAATAACAGTTCGTTCGTCGACCAGATAGTGGACACTCAGTTCTGGAGGATTTCGACGGCTCCTTTCTGTCCAAATATGACGGGAGCCAAGATCCGCAGGTACATATCGACGAGTTTGATATGCAGATGTGTGTTCGTGGAATTGACGAACCCATCATATCTCAGATTTTCGCTACCACCTTAACCAGGGCTGCCCAGACCCGGTTCCACTCATTGCCGCCGAGGACCATTCACAACTTCGAGGATTTCGGCCAGAAGTTCTTCTTAAACTTTGCAACAAGCAAGAGGCAGCCGAAGTTCGAGTTTGCTCTGGGGAAGATACGTCAGCAGCCCGGGGAAACGTTGCAGAGTTATTTGGACCAATTTAAGGAAGCTGCGCTGCAAGTACAGGGTTTGGAGGAGAAAGTCCACGTCCACCTTTTGTCGGCTGGACTTAACGGGACCTCCCGTCTTGCCAAGTCGATCTATAAGGATCCGGTGAAAACCCTAAACGAGTTTAGGGTTCGATCTAAAAAGTACTTAGAGTTGGAGCAGATAGAGATCGCAAACTCGGCTCCGAGGGAAAACAAAAACCCTTCTCACCACGGAACCGCCAAGTCGGACAATCCAGCCGACATCCAGTGAATACCCCGGCAAGCCGACCTCCGCGAGGCATTCCCGACCCTTGTTTCAGGCCGGGGAGGTACGAATTGAAGTTCGATAGATACGCTCCGCTGAATGCCACGCGCGGTCAGATATGGAAGGAGGTGGCCTTCACCGAGATGAGGAAAGTTGACCGACCACCTCCCATAATAAAGAGAGAAGGGCTATATTATTCCCGGTACTGTGACTTCCACAATGGACCGGGACAGACGACCGACCAGTGTTGGGAGCTCCGAGATGCAATTGAGAGGTTCGTGCGTGAAGGCAAACTGCGCCAGTACGTGATTCGAACCCAGGGGCATCAAGCCAAAAGAAAAGCCCAACAGGAGAACAAGCCACGTGATGACAAGAAAAGCAAGAAGGACGAGGACTTCCCAGAGCCCAAGTTTGAATGCAACGTCATCACAAGAGGAATGGGAGGAGGAGGTGATATCGTAATCAGCAGAAGAAGTACCTCAAGGAGGTAATGTTGGTAAGGGAAAGGCCGAGATTCAAGGAGAGCAGTGGCGGAAGTAGCAAAAAAGCCGCACCTCTGCTCATTTACTTTACCGAGGAAGACCTGAAAGGGGTGGTGCCCGGACATGAAGACGGCCTCGTCATAACGGGAACCGTGGCAAATTTTCAAGTCAAAAGGATATTTGTCGACAACGGTAGCTCGGCCGACATTATCAATTGGAGTGTCTTCCAGAAGATGAACTTGAAGGAAGAAGATTTGAAGCCGTGTCAAACCATGTTGTATGGGTTCAATGGAGAGGGCACTGGTTTGAAGGAAGCCATCAATCTTCAGCTGACGTTAGGGACGAAGGAAGGTTTCAAGACAGAAAGGGTCATATTCACAGTGGCTGACTTCCCGTCCCCATACAACATCATTCTGGGCAGGCCGACACTCTATAAATGGGATATCTTGATGTCGACCAGGCATCAGAGGATGAAGATGATCGGGCACCTCGGCAAAGTCATTATGATTTACGGAGACCAGTGAGAATCCCGGCAGTGTTATTATAACACGATCAGGGAAACGGAGGGAGGCCCGTTGTCCCCACCTCGAATTCGGCAAGGAGAGCAGGGAGGATCCCGGGCCGAGGCACATTCATCCCGGAAGCCGGTTAATCTGGTAGAGCTAGATATGCGGGATGTCGAGGAACGGAGACCAGAGTCGGTGGACGAGCTTGAGGATGTCTAGATCGGCGGTTCCTCGGAGCAAATTACAAAGGTGGGCAAGCAATGTGATCCAGAAACCAAGGGCAGGTTGATTCAATGCCTGAGGGAAAATCAGGATGTCTTTGCTTGGAAGGCATCCGAGATACCTGGGATCAAGCCTACCTTCTGCTGCCACAAACTGGCAATGTATGCCGGTTCTAAGCCAGTTGCACAGAAGAACAGGAAGCTCAGCCCGGACAGGAGGCAAGCGTTGACAAAGCATATCGAGGAGTTGTTGGAGGCTGGGTTCATTAGAGAAATCCAGTATACGACATGGCTACGACATGGCTTTCCAATGTGGTAATGGTGAAGAAGCCTAACGGGAAGTGACGGGTCTGTGTTGATTACACAGATCTGAATAAAGTTTGTCCCAAGGATTCATATCCGATGCTGAGTATCGATCAGCTTGTAGACAACTCGGCCGGCTTCCAGTTGCTCTCATTTATGGATGCTTATTCTGGATATAACCAGATACCTATGCATCCAGACGACAGAGAGAAAATGGCATTCCGAGGGATCGATGCAAACTATTGCTACGTCATGCCCTTCGGTTTGAAAAATGCCGGGGCAACTTACCAGCGAATGATGAATAAAGTCTTCTCGGACCAAATCGGGCGCAATATTGAAGTATATATTGACGATATGATCACGTAGACACTGACGGTCGGGGATCACATCCAGGATTTGGAAGAAACCTTCCAGAAATTAAGGCAACACAACATACGGTTGAATCCACTGAAGTGTGCATTTGGGGTAAGAGCCGGGAAATTCCTGGGTTTCATGCTGACCCACAGAGGAATAGAGGCAAACCCGGACAAATGCAAGGCCGTCCTGGATATGTAATTTCCAACCAACAAGAAGGAGGTCCAGCAATTGACAGGGAGGACGGCGGCTTTAACCCAGTTTCTTCCGAGGTCCTCGGAAAAGGCCCTTCCCTTCTTCAAGTTGTTGAAGAAAGAAGCAAAAATAGGATGGAACTCGGCATATGAGGAGGCATTTCAGTAGATCAAGACGTGCTTAGCTTCACCTCCAGTGCTGTCGAAGCCTGAGCCAGGGGAGACACTCGTCCTGTATCTCTCGGTCGGCGAAGAAGCCATTAGTGCCGTCCTGGTCAGGGAAGTGGTCAAAACTCAGCTGCCAGTATATTTTGTAAGCCGAGCTCTGAAAAACTCAGAGTTGCGATACCAAAAGCTCGAAAAGGTGGCCTTTGCTCTGCTCACCACAGCAAAGAGGCTTCGCCCGTATTTTCAAAGCCATACTGTCATCGTACGAACCAATCAGCCCATCCGACAAGTGTTGCACAAGCCGGATTTGGTAGGAAGAATGATGAACTGGGCGATCCAACTATCCGAGTTTGACATTCAGTATGAGGCTCGCCATGCCATTAAGTCGCAAGCTCTGGCCGACTTCATAGTAGAGCTGACCCCTACATCAGCCGCCCAACAGAAGGATAAGGTGTGGAAAGTCTATATCGACGGCTCATCTAATGCTAAGGGAAGTGGAGCCGGGGTCATCGTTGAAAATCCCGATGGAGTATCCCTTGAGCAATCCCTCCAGCTCAACTTTTCGACTTCAAACAATCAAGCGGAATATGAAGCATTGATTGCTGGGCTAAAGCAAGTAAAAGAGCAGGGGGCATCATGAGTCAACGTCTTCACTGACTCACAGCTTGTTTCTGCCCAGATTGAGGGGAGGTATCAGACTAAGGGCCCTTTGTTGGCCAAATATTTGGCGAGGGTAAAGGAAATCATGGCGGAGTTTGACGAAGTGATAGTCACCCACATTCCTAGAGAGGAGAATGCCCGAGCCGACATATTATCGAAGTTGGCTAGCACGAAAGGAACGGGAAACCACAGGACGATCATACAACAGGAGCTCGTCCAGCCGGCGTGCGTCATGATGATACTGGTCGCAGAGGACTGGAGGAGGCCCATAATCAATTACTTGGAGCAAGGAGTCGTCCCAGATGAGGAGCTGAAGGCAAAAAGGTTAATCCGAGATGCTGCGATGTATGTAATTCTTGACGGTGAACTATACCGTCGAGGTTTTACATACCCCGCTACTGTTATGTCTAAACTCGGAACAGGCCGAATATGTGCTCTCAGAAATACACGAAGGGATCAACGGACAGCACATGGGGGCAAGAGCTTTGGCACTGAAGGCTCTTCGCGCAGGATATTTTTGGCCGACCATGAAGGCGGATGCAGCAGAGCAAGTCAAGAAGTGTGACAGTTGTCAGAAGCATGCGAAAATAGTGTGGGTCCCTCCATCCGAGCTCAGCCTGATCACCGCTCCGTGGCCATTTTACAAATGGGGCATGGATCTTCTGGGGCCGTTTAAAGCTACGGAAGGTCAAATGCGATGGCTAATAGTGGTCGTTGACTACTTTACCAAGTGGATCGAGGCCGAGCCGTTGTCTGCTATCACCTTGGCCCATGTTCAAAAGTTCTTGGAACGAAGCATAATAGCGAGGTTCAGAATCCCGGCAGAGATTGTCACCAATAATGGGACACAATTTGCCGATAGTACATTCAAGACAATGATGACCGGCTTCCATATCAAGCATCACTTTGCCTTTGTAGAGCACCCACAATCTAACGGCCAAGCAGAGGCGGCGAACAAAGTTATACTAGAAGGGTTAAAGAAACGGATGCACGAAGCCGTCCCGAACTGGGTCGAGCAGCTTTTCTATGTGCTGTGGGCTTACAGAACTACGGCCCAAACAACTACAGAAGAAACCCCGTTCAGGATGACGTATGGATGTGAAGCCATGATTCCCGTGGAGATTGGCCAGTCATCCTGGAGAAGACGACATATATCCCAGGAAGACGACAATAATACTGCACTCACTGCTGAGTTGGAGTTGATAGAGGAAGTCTGCGCCGTCGCCCATTGCCGAGATCTACACAGAAAAGGCCAGTTGGCTCAAAGATTCAACAAAAAAGTAAAACCGAAGACTTTTGAAAAAGACAACCTCATTTTACGCCGAGCAGACATCGGGAATAAGAATTCCCGAGAAGGGGAACTAGCAGCAAATTGGGAAGGCCCGTATCGGGTTGTCCAAAATCTTGTGCAAGGAGCATATTTATTGGAAACATTAGACGGCAAGCAAGTCAAATGGACTTGGAACGCGGACAAGTTAAAGAAGTATTATAGCTGACAATGTGCAGCCGAGAAAGTCCATGTGTTTTCCTTTAGTTGGCTTCTAGTCGGTCATTGGGATCATGGAACTCCACCATGTGTTTCCCTTTAGTCGGCTTTAAGTCCGTCATTGGAATCATGGACACCATATGTTTCCCTTTAATTGGCTATTAAGCCCGTCATAGGGATCATGGGAGTTTAATGTGATTTCCATTAATAGGGATCACCAATAAATTTTCATGAATTTCTCACTAGATTTTGTGAACCGGGAACATAAAACCTGTGCAAGTCTATCTTAGAGATCATGAACTTATGTAAATTTTCATGTCTTTCTCATTAGTCGATTATGTGAACTGGGGATGTGAAACCCGCGCAAATCTGTCATTGAGATCATGAATTTATGTAAATCTTTGAAGATATTTAATAAAATCCTTAGTGAAAGGAACATCTTATTGTGCACAAATTTTGAGCGCTTAGTCGTTGTGTTGTATTAACTCGGTCCTGATCATGCCGACGTAACTATTTAATCTCGGATGAATCATCGGGTTTTCTGAAAGAATTACATCTACGGATTAACGTTGCGAATACATTTAACAGTTGCTAAGACGGGAACATGATCCCATAATCATATTTAATGTCGACTAATGATTCGGGTTAAATAATATACTTGGCTATCGAAGCCAAAATATCATCATGTTTAATGCCGACCAATGATTCGGATTAAATAATGTACTCGGCCATTGAAGCCGAAAAATTTAAATCCCGACTAACGAGTCGAAGTCAAAAATACTTGGCTATAGAAGCCAAAAGAAGTGAAGTATTTAAATCCCGACCGACGAGTCAGGGTAAAAAGGTACTTGGCCGTTGGAGCCATTATACGGAAGAAACAAAAGGCGGCAAATCAAAACTGATAAAAGCCGACTAAAATTAACGAAATTGTGCAAAGTATTCAGGAAATGTTCAAAAAAGCAAGTAAATACAAGTAAAACCGGCATTCCGGCCCTTCAGTTCCCGCCGCCACTTGGACCTGGATTCTCCTCGGGAATGTCCGCTGAGCTCGGTTCCTCTTCTTCACTATCGGAGATAGTCAGCAGTTGACCATTCCCGATGTAAGATTTGAAGTGCGTACCCTCGATATTCAGTTTGATGCCGGGGTTGAGGAAGCGAATCTGATCCAGTGCATTGTTGAAGGAGGCCTTGGTGGACCGGGCAAGCTGCGACTGAACAAACATAAGTTCGTTAAAGGTGTCATCCACCTGCTTGGTTTTCTTTTCATTTACAACCATCAAGTGTTTGCACCGGTCGAGAGCTTCGCCAGCCCGACCTCGGTGGACGGCCATGCTTTCTTCCAATTTGGCCACAGCAGCCCAAGAAGATTCGGCCTCCGTCCGAGAAGTCTCCAGCTGGGCCCGGATGGCCTCAAGATCGGCAGTCAGCTTGGCCAGTGATTCCTGAGGCTCTTTAGCCTCCGCCCGGGATGTTTCTACTTCTTTGGCTGAAGCGGCAGCACTTTCCCGAGCAAGATCCAACTCTTGTTGAAGCCGCTGGGTCTCGTTCTCAGATGCCTCGAGCTCGGCAGCCACCTTGCAAGCCTTTTTGTTTAAAGATGCCAAGCTTCCAACCAAGGTGGCGATCTTCAAGCAAGCCAGCTCCATTGAGCTCAGCTCCTCCAATTCAGGATCAGAAAAAGGCACTAAGTCAGAGTACCTTTTCGGTGCCCGGGCCACTTGGAAGAATTCCCCAGTAATCCCCTTATCCCAGAGAACGGGGGGACAGTTGAATGTGCTCCTTGGGAGGTCCGAGCACCGGCGCAGGAACATCAGTTGGGGCTGGGGCATCAGCAACGACATCGGCCATGGGCTCTCCAGGGACGTCTACTTGTGCCTCGGCCGTCGGAGATGGAAGAGGGATTGAGGGAACCTCAGTAACAGGCTCGACAGGAACTGAGGCCGGGAGGGACTCGTCGGCCGCTGCTTTGCCTTTGCCCTCGGTTCGCTTTCTCTTTCTCCGAGACTTAAGGGCCTGAAGGTATGCAGGTCGGGTAGCCGAGTTTGAATTCATCTCGACCGCTGTACAACAATAACAAAGTAAATGTTAGTATGACCAAGTTTAAAGTCTCCAATTATAATCGTCAAAAGAAATTCAAACTGACCACACTGAATATAATAAGCTATGGGAGCCAAGCTTTTTGAGGCTTTGTATGATAATATGCTAGCTGCAGAAGAAGCATCCAAATCCGACAACCGAGTCTCGTCGGTTCGATAAAAGGCGAAAGGGAGATCATGATGGGTGGAAGACCAGTATAATGGGAACTTCCAGGATCCCGAGGAAGAATCAGAAAGGTTAGAAAAGAAAGGATGTTGGCTGGGTTCGGCGACAACCTTAAAAAATTTATCTTTAAAGCCCTTAAAGGACTCGGCAAATAGGGAAAAGAACCGACGGTCAGAATGACGATCGTTCCAACCTCGGAAAGAAGTCCATCCTTTCTGCTCGGCAGGTTCTTTGCCCGACCGGTTGGTTTGGACAGAGAAAAAATAAAAGAATAAAGAGCAAGTGCAGGAAATTTCCAATTTCTGACAAAGAATTTCGAAGGCCTGCATGGAAGCCCAACCATTCGGATGAATTTGAGAAGGGGCAACTTGCAAGTGACCTAACACCCGCATTTGAAAGTCGGTAAAGGGAAGGCGGACTCCCAACCGAGTGATTATGTCCTTATAAAATAAAAAGAAGTCAGGATCGTTGCCTTCTCGGGTAGAGCATATGGGCTCACCTGGGCGGGGAAGGCAGACATGAAAACCTTCTTGGTCACCGAGAGGGAGTAAGGCAAGATCCTCGGAGCCCAGCACTGAGGTGTGTTGCAACATCTCATGAGCAACCCAGGGAAACCTACCTGTTAGAGCAAGAGAAAGAGTTTGGGAGTGAGACCCGGTTGTGGATTCCTCAGCAGTTCTGGCAACAGATGGATCCATAACTACCTATGACAATAAAAAAGACAAATAATTAGTAAAGTACCTGGAAGAAGAACCGTCAAGGGACGGGGGTGAGAAGAGGTCGGAGCCGGTATGGTAGACTCTTCAACAGAAGTCAGCACCCTAATATTAAAATCTGACCGGGGTGGTGGAGGATTGGCTTCCTTTGGAGGGGGCTTACGAACCCAGATGGGGTTATGACGACATCGGTCCAGCAGTTCCTCGGCCTGTCTATTGAGATCCCTATTGGCTAAATACATGAATTCCTCAATTCATTTTGAACAGTGTTCATATTGAATTTCGAAATCTGGCTCGGGTACAGGGTAGGTTTCAGAATCAGTTGAAGGGGCATTACTCGAAGGAGCGGAAGCCCCAGGGGGTGCCCTAGACTCAGAGGCAAGTATTGCTGACCTTTGACGTGATGAAGACCCCAACCTAAAGGGTCATAATTTGGAAGGATTGGGAGGTTTGGAAATAGAGGCCTTGGAACTGCCTGGGCCAGAAGGAGCCCGAAGCAGGGATTTCCTCTTTTCTTCTTCAGAAAGGGGTAACCCCAAAAGCCAAAATGCAACACGAGGAGAAACCGATTTGCGGATTTCCTCTTCTTGTTCAGGAGTGTATTTCATGGTATATATTGAAAGAACACAGGTGGGAGAAAAGCACAAGAACTGGGAAATAGGGAAAACGAAAGAACGATGCAAAAAGTATCGACGATGAGAGTTTATGCAAAACAGGAAGAAATATAAGGAATTAAACTGGCAGTAAATGAAAGAAGAAGAGTAAATGAAAGATACCTGGAACAGAGAAAGATTGACAGAAAGAGAATCGACAACGAAGAACAAATTACTCAAAGAAGGCACTGCAGAAAGCAAAAATACAGAGGTTGCGAGAGATGCATAAGAGGCGCAAGAGAGATGAGAATGCAGAAGGTGTGAAGGCAAAATCAAAATAAAAGTATTTTAATTAAATGAAACGGAAGGGGCAAATTAAACAAAAAGAGTAACCGCCAGAATTCAAAAGTTATGAATAATAACTGCTAGTTATGGAAGAACGTGGAAGGGGCAAATGCGTCATTAGCGCAAAGAAGAAATGATTAAAGCGTGCAAAGAAAGGACAGAAGTTAATTGACAAGACACGTGGCAGCTAGAAATTAAAGGTCGTTTCATTCCTCTATGTTCAGGCTGCTTTGAAAAGATAAGAGATAGCTCAACATTAAAATCGATGAGAAGTGACCGGTGGACATTGTCAGAAGATGGATTATCTCGACAAGGGACAGATGCGAAGTATGTCTCGGTTCGGATAATGACCACCTCGGCTCGGATATTGATCACCTCGGTTCGGACGATTCTTACCTCGGCTCGAGCCTTGGGCACATCAGTTCGGACAATAACTATCTCGGTTCGGCACCAACTAACCTTGCTCGAGTTCTTCCCAAAAAGCATGATTGGCTCTATTATTGATACATCCCGGCCACCCAGAATGCTAGATGACCGGGCTGAGGGGCATCTGTTACGGATAAAAGATAAACATATATTATCTTTTGTCCTATTAATTCAAATGTTTAAATCTCCATTAATCTATTATCCTAACCACCGGAGGATAACCCCCAAAAGATAGAAGATATGATTGTTATCTTCCAGTTATCAATATCTCCACTTATCAAGGAAGAAGATATTGGGCTCAACCATCTGTTATCAAAGTCCAGGTTAGAATCCTATAAATACAACACATCCTATGGTGAAAGGTACACACAATTCTGACTCTCTCTTTCCATTCACACGGCACACACTGCACACCAATTGCTTCGTGTACTGTCGCTGTGATCTTCTTCTTCCTTGAGTTGCTTCAGTTTCATAAACTTCTTAAGAGAGAGAGCCTGATCCAATATCAAATCATCCAACACCACTTGTTGGACATTTCTATTCTCTCTGAGCAGAACAGGCTCACAACATGCCAACTTGAAACACCCTGGAGAAGATAAAAATTAAATATAGAAAAGAGAAATGTTCATTAGAATTATATCGTGCCACACAAATCAGCTTTTACACCCATCTGGTATCTAACAAATATATAGTTGTATAGCATATAAAATTAGCATGATGACTATCAAATGAATAATAGAAACATCAAGTAATAACAAAAAGGCCTCATCTCAGATAAGATACAGCACAAGGCACAACACTCCGAGTCATCCTTAAACTGCCAAACAGAGAACCCAACTCTATTTTTACATAAGTGATAATATAAGCAATTAGCAAATTAATTGGGTCTATGTTTGGCAGCATGCATATTATGCTCATTTTCCAAATGAGTTCATGAAATTTTAAAATTACAATTAATCTCTAAAGCAAATGGAGGAAGGAGCGAAGCATCCAAATGAATAATTAAATTTTGAGCAAACACATTATACAGCTACCAGCACAAATCCTTCACATATCAGTAATTAAATTAATGTCATCAATAAATTAATTATTATATTAAATCTATTCATTCTTTCTCTCTGCTTTTTTTACTCAATAGTTGAAAAACAAAGAATGATGAAAAATGGACGTGATGAACTTTTATCCTTGCATAGTAAGAAATAATTGAATGCAATGCACTTACCCTCAGATTTTTGGAACAATCATGTTACTGTTTCATGGCTTGTCAAAAGGAAGAGAATATTTGGCTCAATCCTGCAAGATATAGGATATTTACGAGGGAAACGATTCAATGTACAGGCACCCTTAGATTTAAGAATTGAAGGACATAACTGAGTCACCTGCTAAAAGATGAAATCATAACCACTAGATGATAAATTTAAAATAATGGATCATGCATATGATTATAAAATACCAACTAACAATAAATCAGAGTTATCAGAGTTATGATTGTGTGTACCTTATTGGACCATTATTGAATCAAAGGAAAGATGAAGAAGATGCGGGAACAAGATACTAGAGTCTTTCTCTCTATTGCCTATTCAGAAATTGGCAGTCTTCAGCGATGGGAGCATTATGGCTCATGGGAGTTAATCCTAGTATATATAGGCTAGAGAGTGGACCTAGCAAAAACCTAATCAACAGTGTGTCTGATGGGTCCACCCATCATAGAAGCCCAGTCAGACACTAATGCCTACACTGCTGCCCAACTAGGCCCAATACCAAAAGATGCTATAAGCCCAACTCAACATGATCACAATGGGAACAACCAAATAATAGAAATTGGAATATTCATTAACCCAATTAATTTAAAATACAAAATTAATTAATTAATGTTGCCCACATAAAGAAAAACTTCTAACATTCTCCCACTTGGGCTATATTAATTAATTTAATATTATTTTAAAAATTGTTTTATTTCAAAAACGACTCTATCGGGTTAATAACTGAAAATTCATCTTACGTGGCCACAATTTTGAAAAACAATATTCCAATTCCAGCATCTCAAAAAGATTCAATCCAACATAACCCCATCATAGGAATATGACAATCAATATACCGAAAATATCATAGCATAAGACCTTCCGTACTCACATACAATGAGTATTACATCTTCATGAACATGAGCCTAGTAGTGTAGTAAGAATTAGTTTCAAAAAGTGATCAACAATGTAACACACTAATTCTTATCGGTCCTCAATGTAATTTCTCAACAAGATGAAATTACATTAGTGCAATTTCCAAACAACATGAAATTATATTTTTCTGATGCAATTTCTCAACAAAATGAAATTACATCACCACAATTTCTAAACAACATGAAATTGTCTTTTCAATCCAATTTCTTGACAACATGAAATTGAATAAACGCAATTGCCAAACGACATGAAATTGCTCAGATTAAATAAACCAACATATCACAATACAACATGAGATCTCAAAATTTGTGACATCTAGATATCTTTAAGCTCACGACATGCTTAAAGATATTATTTTATGTATAAATTTCTCAATCGACAGGAGAAAAATAATAATGATGATCATCAATAAAATTCAAACAAAAGGCACAAATAATTATCAGTTTGCATACAAAAGTGACTCGAAAAACAAACTGAATATAACTCCCACTGATCAAAGGAATCGAAAGAATCTAAAATATTCAAAAGTAAGCCTCTATGCAAACTGAATATAACTCCCACTAATCAAGGGAATCGAAAGAATCTAAAACATTCAAAAGTAAGTCTCTATAACTCCCACTAAATAAGTTCACTACATGAAAGATTTTTAGATGAAATGCTCTTGTTTCATTCAATAAATCAAAATCTTATTGAAAAATAAAATATCATCTACATAAAGTAGTAAGAAATTATATTTACTCCAACTTACTTTCATATAGATGAATTAGTCAAATATATTTAAATTAATTTAAAGGAACTAACAAAAGATTCACTACTAAGGCAAAATGAATGCATTAAAATAAACTATAACAGCTTTTGACAAAGCAAGTCATTTCAATGAGGCCAACAAAATAGTACATCCCCTTTGGACAGAATGCACATACCAAGGTATAAACTAAGGACAAAGCCTCAGACAAATAAATCAACGAGCATATACTAGTTTCAGAGAACTATCTCCTTTGGGCAAACAGATCACCTAAACCAATGCACCTCCAATAACTTTATTATAGACAAGCTTCTAATTAAAACACACAACAACCCCCTTTGGGCAGGAAGTTGTATGAAATAACCAAAAGCATTCTTCAAATTTACAAAGAAATTTTCATGACTAATAAATTTGGGTAACAACAAAATAATTTATATATCATAAACCCCCCTTTGGGCAGGGAATATAATATACAAATATTTTCCATCACATGAAGATTTAAACAACAAGAAGAATTACATACAATTATAAAAAAAACTTTATCCCCTTTGGGCAGATAATTTTTTTTAATTATACATATTTCTCCACAATATCACATGCAATTTTAAAAATAATTTATCCCCTTTGAGCAGATAAATACTTTTAAATCATGGAATCTCGTCAATAGTTTCTTCATGCAATTTTTCAATATATAACAACCCCTTTGGACAGGTAATTATATATAATAATTCAAAATAATAGATATACAAAAATGCCCAAAACAGGAAACACTTCACAACTTGTGTCTCGATCAATATGAAACACTTCACAACATGTGTTTCTAACAACATGAAACACTTCATAAAATGTGTTTCTAATAACATGAAACACTTCACAAAAATATAAAGCAACGTAATATGCAATGGTAAAACATTGTTCACTATACCAACATATAAATATACATAAAATTAATCATCAACAGTAAACAATTCATGTAACAGTGATATCATAACATTATAATTGAGAATAGCAATAAAGAACTCAGAAATTTGAAATACACCATTCTAAATGTGTAAATGCTTTGTCAGGAAATAACTAAACCAAATAAAAATCAAAAACCACACATTTCGCATGAATCAAAATGTGCACTTACAGATATCATTTGATTTCTCAAAACATATATAGCATAATAACACCATAAAATCATTGAAAATGTGAAGCAGTAAGTGGCAATCAATTTCTAAATTATCGAAAAATGTCAATTTCAATGAAACCAAAACATCACGCTTCACAAAAAAATTCAAAAGTTTTAAATTAAAAGCAAATACAGGAAATTAGATTGTGCTTGAAAGGTAGTGAAATGCCAATACATGATTTATTTAAAAAATATATAAATTTAGGATTCTTCTTTTACATAACATTTTTTTTAAAATTGCCAAGAAAGAATCCAAATAACACACCAGCCTTTACAAAGTTTAAACTTCAGTTGAAATGCACAGTAAATATGCTGAAGGTGCACTATATGAAAACAAATAGGTTCAATATTAAGTCTAATAATAATCAGCAATATCAATAAATTTATAAAAATTCAGTAACATAATCTCATGACAATTCCAAATGTGGAATTATTGATCAACAAAGCACTTTTCGCACTAATCAAGATGTCTTGGAACCCAATTTCAAAAGTGAACCCAATAAACTAGTTTCACGCTAACAGGCAAATAAAAGTTTGAGAAATTGCATGAAATTATTAGACTATTTCATACATAGTCATGTGCCTCACATAGAAATACACCATAACTTATATGCACTGAGATCCTTGACCCTAACTGGAGAAACCTTAAAAAAAAATCATAATTTGATTGTTTTACTGCACAGGCCCCCATCTAAGGAAAAACATCACACAAAATAAAATATCTAAAACCAAACTCAATATCATAAGTCATATAGACCCAACAACCACATATATATAACGGAGAGAATCATATATAATTGTCTAAAATTTATCTCCTTTGGGCAGATAAATTTTATAAATTATATATCTCCATAATTCCAATATAAAGGCATCACATGTAATTATTAATATTTTTTTTTCAATTACATGTTCTCATCAATAAATTTATCCTCATGTAATTTATTGTTATATATTAAAAAACCCTCTTTAGGCAGGTAATTAACATATAATAATTATTAAAATAACAAGAGCTCATAAACTAAACATGCTCAAACAACATGAAACACTTTTCCAACATGTGTTTCTTGAAATTATTGCATTTGCCAATCAAGAAATATTTCACTTATTATCAATCATAATTATGCAATTGATTTATTGTGCAATATAATTACTGATTATAATTGTCTCCCGACTAGTGCAGTTATAAGGGAACCGCCGTAATTATAATTGCAAGTGATTAATGGGACAATCACTTTTAGAGTTCCCTTGTTTTTTAAAAATAACAAGGCATGAAGATTTAAACCAATATAATTTTATTATAAAATAAATAGATTTAAAATATCAACAGCAAAAGAAGAAATAACAAAAACAAATTTTGTAACAACCCATAATAAAAAACTGCAGCTTTGCATTAAAAAAAATCTGCTTTGTAACAACCCATAATAAAAAATTATAGCTTTGCATTAAAAAAAATATTCTTTCTAACAATCCATAATAAAAAATTATAACAACATCATTAAAAAAAAAAAAAAAAACGCAATCGATGTGCCTATATACTCCATTCCACTCTCTTGGTTTGTAGGAAAATCTTTCAACACCCATAATTCAAGAAATTGAGCGTATACCAATTTGAGGCTAATAGCACTCAAACATGATTTTTTTATTTATTTATTAAGAATCATGAAACAAAAAATATCATCTAAAGCTATTAACCGTACCTAGTACCACACACAACAATGGTTATAAATCATATATAAAATTATGATGTAATGGTGTACATATTCAAATAATGCTTCAATAATAGAAAAAAATGAAGCAAAAAAAAATAATCATTGGACGATACACACAATATATGATAATTGAAAATTCTAAGACAATGTTTAGCACAAATGTCTTGAAGATTTTCTATTCAATCGAACAAATAAATTCATGTTTGATGGATTCTATAATCATAAGAATGTGGCTCTGATACCAAATGATAAATCTAAAATAACAGATCATGCATATGATTATAAAATACCAACTAACAATAAATCAGAGTTATCGGAGTTATGATTGTGTGTACCTTATTGGACCATTATTGAATCAAAGGAGAGATGAAGAAGATGCAGGAACAAGATACTAGAGTCTTCCTCTCTATTGCCTATTCAGAAATTGGCAGCCTTCAGCGATGTGAGTATTATGGCTCATGAGAGTTAATCCCAGTATATATAGGCTAGAGAGGGGACCTAGCAAAAACCTAATCAACAGTGTGTCTGATGGGTCCACCATCATAGAAGCCCAGTCAGACACTAATGCCTACACTGCTGCCCAACTAGGCTCAATACCAAAAGATGCTATAAGCCTAACTCAACATGATCACAATGGGAACAACCAAATAATAGAAATTGGAATATTCATTAACCCAATTAATTTAAAATACAAAACTAATTAATTAATGTTGCCCACATAAAGAAAAATTTCTAACACTAGAATCATAATACAGTTCCCAAACTCTATCTACTACACAAAGAGAACTAAAATATCAAACCCTTGATTTGAACCCGTGTTGACACTAATTCCAAATGATATGACCAAGACACTTACCATAGGACATTTGTCTACAGGAACTTATGTGTCGTACAGTATACATCACCGTCAGATTCGACATCATCTCGTGGATTTGCTTCGCCACGAACCAGTTGTTGGCCATGCTCCACGACGGTGACTTGTATTTAGTGGTGTTGGTGGTGGTGTTGTTTCCGGCGCGGCGGCACAAGGAGCAGGCGCATTCGGTTCCCTTGGTGGCAGTGTTGCTGTCGTCGTGCAACATAGCGGTGACAAGGGCGGAGGCGCCTTCTTGACACAACGGACCATATCTTCAATTTATCTTATCTATTAGAACAAAAACAATATTTATCTTATCTTAACATATCTTCAATATATATATATATATATATAATATCATGACATGCGAAGATAAAATAGTTTTACAAAAATAGATTTCTATCAATTATAAGAAGAAAATTTTAAGAAAACTAGTCAAGGTCGAGAAATATAACATTTAAGTTTACATAATTAAAAATAATTCCATTTTGATTGTTTGAAAAGAAATTAAATATATATATATATATATTTACCATTTTTCTTATTGTTGTTATTTATCAAAAAATATATAATATTTTATAGGTGAAGGACTAAAATATGATAAAACAATGATCAATCAAATATATTATGTTATCTTTATTTGCAAAGAGAAAATAGACAAGAGAATCCACCAATGGATAACTTCGACAATATTATTGTGTGTTTTATTTTTTTAAATGCGAATTTTGATCATTTCTTTTTTTTCTTCTCTTTTTCTTCTTTGTGTGTTTTTAAATTAACTGTCAACATCTTAAAAGAAGCAACTACTAACCTATTAAAATAAAAAACCTTAATCTTTTTTTATTGGACTGAACTTGGCTTAAGATTCAAACCCAACATATTCGAGACAACTCAACACAATTAATGTCAGTCAGGCATGGTACCAAGAGTCTCGCTATTTTAATTTAGCCATATTTCATATTTTATTTATAAACTATAATATTATTTTTACTAACAAGGTTTCCAAAAAATTTATTAGATTTGACCAGTATAAATCGTAAATATGGTTGTCTGATCTAATAAGAAAAAGGTAATTAAAAGTAGTTTTTCGTTGTCTTATTTTAATATATACAAATATTTTTCCTCAAAATGTCAACTTCAACAAATAGATTGATAAGGTATAATTGAAATAAACTTCAAGTATTAATTGAAACTTCTAGATATTTGTGTGGTTTGAGATATTCCATACCCATTGAAATAGATTATGTTGGCAAAAGAACCCAAATAATACAAATTAAATAAAAAAATTATGAATTTAGGGTTGTTTTGAAACTATTTACCAATCTGGGGCAGTTGGTCAAGTCCAGAACTGGGCATGACTGGTCACGCCCAGAACCAGGCGTGACTAGGGGGCAGTCACGCCTTGTGTATTTGAAGGCCTTAAAGTTGCCACATTGGCAAAAACGTTCTCCAAGGTTAATTGAATATGTGGTCTCGCAGCCCTCTAGCACCTCAAATTGTGTTCGATCAAGATTATATGTGCGGACGTGGTGGCCTGTAGCAACGGTCTGGTTATGCCTCATAGCATCCATTACATTTTTGCAATATGGCGTTGAAGGATCAACTTGTGAAATAACCGCCTGACCCCTAGTTACAAAATATTCAACCAATCTGTTGTACGTGTGCTTCACCAGAGCAGTGATAGGCATATTTCTTACTCTTTTCAACACCCTGTTGACTGATTCGAACAAGTTTGTTGTCATATGGCCAAATCTCCTCCCCTCTACATCATATGCACGTGTCCACTTCTCCTTAAGGATGCTATCAATCCATTCTGCAACCTCAGGGCTGCTATCATGAAATCGTGCTAACGCCACCTCAAAATGAATCATACAGGGAGTATAACCTGCAAAACAATCATCCCATTAACACTAATCTACTTATGCATATATCCATTTAATATATTCACATAATTGTTAATCATACCTAAATTCATCAGCGTCTTCTTCAAGTGTTGATTTCTGAACTTTTGATTAAAATTACTGGTAATATGACGAAGGTAAAACACGTGATGAGCATGAGGTGGTTGTCAACCAAGATGATTCGCCACAGCAGACAGTATGCTTCGGTGCCTATCTGAAATCAGAAAAATGTTTTGCCTTTGAGTAACATGCAAACAAATGTTAGCCAGAAAGTATGACCAGGCTTCCAATGTCTCCCCGTCAACTATGGCAAATGCTAGTGGCAGACATTCGTTGTTGCCATCCTGAGTCGTGGCAATCCATAATTTCCCTGTATACTTCCCATACAAATGAGTGCCATCAATCTGAATCATTGGTTTGCAAAAATTAAATGCCTCACAACACTGTCTGAAAGTCCAGAACATGCGATGAAACACACGTTTTCCTCGTACTAGTCGATTTGTCACAAAATAATCTTTGGTTTGAATATCATAAAAAGAACCTGGTGAAAAACGAAGCATGTAGCCACACCACCGGGGCAAATATGCATATGATTCTTCCCAATTCCCGTAAACCATTGCCACTGCTTTCTGCTTTGCAAACCAGCCTTACGATATGAAACTCTAAATCCAAATGAATGGGTGATCTTTTCCTGAACCAATGCAATCGACACAGACGGTTCCTCCCTGATCATTCCTAACAATGCAAATGTAACATTCAAATTAAAATTAACAACCTTAAAGAACCATTATTTAACACATATACAGGAAATTTAAAAAATATGTACCTACTACAATTGAAGCAATAACATCAGCATCAAGCTGTCTATGACCCTGTGAAATATGGTCATTAAGGCAATTGTGGTTGCCACCCCATCTTGAAACAATCCACTTCTCACCGAACACTGGTTTAATTATCCTAACCCTCCATGGACAACCCTCGTTATGAGCAACACACCTCATGCT
Source organism: Glycine tomentella (assembly GCA_007407185.1). NCBI lineage: Eukaryota > Viridiplantae > Streptophyta > Magnoliopsida > Fabales > Fabaceae > Glycine > Glycine tomentella. The sequence goes on from PYAF01002314.1 coordinate 209,843, forward strand.
AAACTTGTTAGGCTTGCTCTCAACCACATATGCTTCTTGATGCTCCTTCATCAGGTTCCGCTTACATGCGTTTTGTGCGTCCTTTTTGGAGGAAAACTCTTGTTTAACAAACAACGGATCCCCTAATTGCCATGGACCCTGAACTGAACTGGAACCGGAACCGGTAAAAGATTCTTCTTCGCTTAGATGACTCCAATCAATATATGTGTAGTGAGGAATTCCATCCCAAAAAGGAGTCACCTCAGCACCTTCAAATACCAAATCAATTAAATAAACATAACATGCACACTAAAATACTATAACATACAGATATACAAATTATATATGACTTCATAAATCATTTTAGTCATGTTACATACCTTCAACAGGTTGTTGTGATTGTCTACCTCCTACGTCCGGATGGTGATGGATTTCAGACGATCCCGCATCAGTGCCTTCTTGGAATTTAGTCGCATCCACACCAGCATCGTCATCATTATCCGACGCACTAGATCCTCTTCAAGAAGACGATCTTCCATGACAATATTCTCATCATCGTCATCCTCTTCGTCGTCATCCATAACCCAAGTAGGGTTATGTGAATCTTCCTCAGACACATTTACAGATGGAGCAGCACATGACGCAAACACGTTTACAACTGGAGCAGCATATGACGATCTAGGCTTACCAGGATTTAAAGGAACTGACCTAATGGGTAAAACATCATCTATCACAGTAAAGTCCACGTACAACTCCAAAAAATCTTCCGTTGGCAACTTGAAAAATTCTTCCATTAGCAATTCTATGTCTTCGTCGTCCACAACTTCAAAATCCATGTACTGTTCACGTTGCCATAATCTTCCCGTAACACGTGTGATACATTGGTTGTCTTACAAACCTAATTTTTGGTGTATCTTCACATGTACATCACCCATTGTCAAGCTTCGCTTCATACGTGTCTGCCTTTTTTCCCCTTCAAAAACAACACCTTGTCTCCCTTCAAATATCCTTCCATTATAAAATAACACAACACGGATAAACTCCTCATCACCTGAACTCATTTGTTTCACTCAACAAAAACTACATAAGTTGAAAAAAATTCTGTTAGAATATGTTGTTACCATTACTCATAAACCATAGACCCTAGCCCTTACACTACCAATTTGATAATATAAACACTAACAATTTCATAATATAAACATTAACTAAACCCTAAAAACTAACTAAACCCTGAACATTAAGTAAATTCAATTGAACAATTTGAATTCAATAATTTTAAGCCTAAACCCTAAACGTAATCCCTAAAACTAAACCTTACTTCGTAAACCCTAATTCGTAACCCTCAAT
>PYAF01002314.1:211268-240309 GCA_007407185.1 Glycine tomentella
AAGTCACTAAATTGATTAAAATTATTGTAATTGACAACTAAACTAAATCCTATAACCTAACATTTTTCTACAACATGAAATAACTAATATGGCTCTAACAAATTTAAAAATCAACAAAATAATATATTAAATAATACTCATAAGTTAAATAAATTAACTTACCTGTTGGCAGAGAGAGGTCAGAGAAAAGCTTTAGAGAAAGGTCAGAGAAAAGCTTTAGAGAGAGACAGAAGGTGCAACAGGCAATGTGGTGAAAAATCGAAAACGGGAGGATTTAAAGCAGTTGGTCACCCCCAGAACTGGGCATGACTGGTCATGCCCAGAACCAGGCGTGACTGCCCCCCTAGTCATACCTGGTTTTGGGCATGACCAGTCATGTTCAATTCTGGGCGTGACCAACTGTCCCAGATTGGTAAATAGTTTCAAAACAGTCCCAAATTCATAATTTTTATTTAATTTGTATTATTTGGATTCTTTTGCCATATTATGTTAGTGCCACATTTATAAGTATAATTGGAAAGGATAGTATGTAACTTTCTGTAATAAATACAAAATAGATTATAGAAGAGTATATCCTCTTAAACTTATACTAATAATATAAATTAATGTAATATAATTTTACTCCTATGTATGTAAGTAACGTGAGTTTCTTTAGTAGAATGAATCAACCTGAATTTTTTTTCCTAATCATTTTAAGGGCTTTATCACCGAAAGGCGACAATTCTTTTTGTTATGACCGTTTAGGGTTGAATTTAAATTTTTTTAAGTAAATTTATTTATCACTTCAGTATAATTTACTTTTAAACATGCAATTTGAAAGTTATAAAAAATTTTATGACTTTCATAACTTTATTTTTCATTATTTTTTTTCGTAACTTTTTTTAACCATTACGACTTCTGTACAACTTTCTTTTTTTTAACTTTTTTATTTTTTTATTTTTTTATTTTTTTATTTTTTGAAATTTTTATAAGTTTTCTTTTAACTTGTTTTCTTAAATTTTTTTAGTTTCATTTAATATTTAAATATATTTTATATGTTTTTATTTAATATAGTTTCTAAATATTTGATATATTTTTATTTAATATTTATTTATTTTTTTGTATATCTAATTTTAAATATATTATTTTATTTAATATATTTTCTATATTTTTTACCCTTAATTATTAAATAATTAGATTAAAATTATTAATAATTTTAAAAAATAAATTTTATCATTTAAAAAGTAGAAAAAACCGTGTAAAAAGTTTAAAAATTGAAAAATATATAAATAGTGTTTTACGACTTTTAAACTAGAAGTCGTAATGTTAAGACTTACTCCTTTTTGTAAAACATTTAAATTCGACCCGCGAATAGTAATAATAATAAAAAAGTATCCCCTTCCGATGATAAAGCCTCATTTTAAGATATGCAGAAAATGTGTGTACGCATAATCTTCCTATTTTTTATTCTTTTCTGTAATAGTCATACTTTTTTTTTGCCAGCTAATCATAGTCATACTTTTTAAGTTGTAATAGTTGGTAAATATTCAACCTTGAAAAAACTTAGCCACGCGCAGATATGATGCAATTGATTATGATAACGCCAATTAACAAATTATGTGGACCTGCTTATATAGAGAAAATTATATATACTGAACTGAACAACTAATATTGCAGGTAGAAGCGGTTAGAGAAGATGGCTAGACACTTCCCTGATTTTGATGATGATGCTCATGTAAATGAAACGGGTTTGGTGCTTCACTCTGGCCCTATATTTTTGTTTCTCATGATTGTTGCATCCCTTTCTATTATTTCAATGATCATATTTGCCTGTGGTGATGACAACAAAAGTACCAGAAAGGGCTGGAGAGGTGGCGGTGGGGAATTTGGCGGTGGAGGTGGATGTGGAGGTGGAGGTGGAGGTGGAGGTGGATGTGGAGGTGGAGGTGGCGGTGGTTGTTAAGTGTTAGGAACCAACCTTATATATATACTAAGTGCATGGAATATGAGACACACAAGCAGCATGTCTTGGAGTTCCCTTTCTCAAGGTATAGAAATAATGATCTAGTTGAGATGTAAACTACTATATTTCTAAGTTTGCTGGTTCAGCATAATAATACTTCCCCTACTTTTGCTTCTTAGTAATTTACTAGAACGTAGATTTCTTCCTTACTCAGTCAATCTCATTTCACTAATTCCATCTCTCAGTTTTCTTAATTTTCTTCTCCTAGGATATGTCATATTTTCAATATTCGGTTTGCTCATTTTAAAATTTGATTATTTAATAAGCATTTTGGATATGTTTGTAAATTGTTTTCAATTGGTTATCAATTAATTTCCTACGAACTCAAAGTACGGATTAACTATGCATAACTACAAAAAAAATCATGAATTTTAATAAAATACAAATAGATAAATAAAAAAACAATGAGCTTGATAAAATTTTCTTGCTTATCAATTTTTTATAATTGACATTTATCCTATCCTTTAATTCTAGAAGTGTAACATGCGGACCTCTATAATTTTATAATTTTCAAAATTTGCTACATCTCATAGAAAGAAATTTTATACACTAAATGAAAGAAAAATATCATCATTCATATCAGTTCCATTATTTAACCATGAAAAAACACACTACCTTATATAATATTACAGAATTTTGTATCTTTCCTTTCCCTTTTTTTTTATCATTTTCATAATATAATCTTAAAATTAAATAATCACAAAATCAATGGTGATTTAAAAATAACTTTTTATTGTTCTCGTTGATTAAATATTTACAAATCATCATTTTCCTTTTATATTTCAACCCCAAATGTCAACTTCAATAAATAGATCAGGTATGGTTGAATCTTCAATTATAGAAACTTCTAAGTGTTTGCGTAAGAATTCTCATAGATTAACAAATCATCATTTTCCTTTTATATTTCAACCCCAAATGTCAACTTCAATAAATAGATCAGGTATGGTTGAATCTTCAACAATAGAAACTTCTAAGTGTTTGCGTAAGAAATTCTCATAGATCGATTAGATAAAAAAAAAAAAAAAAAAAACCTTCATTCAATTAATTTTGAATAGTAGATAATCAAAAGTAATAAGAAGTAAAATATAATTTCATAAATTACATGAATCTTAAATATAATTTCATATTGTAAGTAAAAATATATAACTCTAATTAATATAAATGATTTTTTATATACCTTTTTACATTTTTCAAAAGGAATAATATTCTCTCTATATATATTTATACCTCTAAAATGTATAATATACTCTGTAGCTTTATCTATCTTCAAAACAATATGTAGAAATTATCCTTTCTATGGTATTTTACCTCAATTATCTTCTTCCCAAAGAAAAAACACTTCCTATTTCAATTAATTAACTTTTTGTTTGACTATGATACTTTTAATTTGCTGCAAACCTAAAGATGTATGTACAAACTCGGAAACATATGACATAGATTAAAAGTGAAATATTCTATATATTTAGTCTATGGAAAATTAAATTAAAAATATGGCAAAAAATGTTTTTTCCCCTTCAAATTTTGATAATTTTGGCCCCAAGCTAAATTACATATTCACTACATAATACATGTGATATTTTACAATGTTTTTTGCCTAACACTTAGTAAATAAGAATGTTGTTAAAAAAATTTGACGAAGTCTTAGGAACCAACCTTATATATACTAATTAAAAAAATTAAATTATTTATGAAATAATACTTATATTTATATACATAGTTAATAATTATTCATGTGCACGTACGTGAGGTGTATAATTCCTGAATGTACAATGTTATATTTCCTAAAAACAATGAGAGAAGCCAACCCAATGCGCTAGAGCTTTATGCAACGTAGTACTACATGGGAAAAAAAAAACGAAAATAAGACCATAGGCACAACTCATAATGAAAAAGAAAGATAAAGAATATGGGAAAAAAAAAACGAAAATAAGACCATGTACATAGTAGGACATGCAGCCACCTTCATTAACCCAAATCCAGGAGTGAACATGTGCAAGAGCGATTACTCAGAGAATCCCCTTCCTTCTCCATGCGAGTGTGTTAATTTAAAATTACTATATAACTTGGATTTCATGAGAATTACAATATATGTAACCACCTGTATTATATATATATATATATATATATATATATATATATATATATGTGTGTGTGTGTGTTTTGGATAGTCTATATCCTTGCAATCCCTACTACAACATATTAACTTTTTATAATTAATCATACAAATATTTTTCATACTCTCATCTTTAACAAGCATTGGATATAAATTCAAAGGCCAAGATAACCACTGCAGACCGAGACAGTACCGTTGCAGAGGATCCAAGTGCGTATATATAGTCTTCCTATTAGTATTAGCTTTTCTATATAAGAACGTACTTGACAAATATTCCACCTCGATATAACTTGCCTAAAAATGCAAATATGATGTTATTACGATGTCATTTAAGTGTATCGATTTTTACTATTTATATAGAGATTTAGTTTGTTTGAACTAGTGTTAGTGTTTGATAAAATTGATTTTAGTTAAAACAACTCATTTATAGGTCTGTGAACTATTTAATAATTATTAATTAAGTTCTTGAACTATTTTTTACAATTAACTCTCTGAATTTTTATTTATTTATTAATTAAATCTCTATTGTCAATGAAAAGACATGAACCTGATTAATAAAAAAGTAAGTACAAGTTCAAGTTCAAATACTCAATTAAAAATTTAAGAGGATTTTGCTCTGTTAGTTGAAAAGAGTATGTGATATTATAAACTTTTGTGTTCAATTCATACAAATAAAAATACTCAATTGAAAATAAAATCAAAGACCTAATTAAAAATTGTCAAACCAATTTAGAGATTGATAGATTAATTTAACCCTTTAGTTAAAATTGATTTTAATGTTATGAATTTATGTTTCAATATTTTTATTATAAAAATAAATCAATAGTAAAAGTCAATATAAATTTTTTGACAAATATATATTATATTATTTTCTTTCCTTGTTCGTCGCTTTCCATAGAGTTACTAAGTCGAATAATTCCTCATTGATAAGGATAGCAAACCCGTTAACACATATTTTACGCGATTCCACATGAAGCAACAAGAGGTTCCACTCTTCCACCTCAATTTGGAACAAATTGTTTTGGACCTTGAACTCCCTACCAGAACTTCCACCTCAATTTCTTGACCTTGATACATACCCCACCTCCTCACGGATTCAATTCACTGAATTTTCAAAGTCTATCGTTGGTTCCTTGAGTTTGTGAACTTGACACATCAATCCATTTAAGTATAAATATATATATATAGTTATATTTTAACCTTAATGTCTTAGGCGAAAGAGTTTAAGTCCTTTAGATTAATTCCCAATGTCTTGGGAAATTAATTTAAATGATCAGTATTAATGTTTAAGAATTTTAAGAAGTCTAATTGGTATTTACCTATGTCTAGAATCAATCTCAATTAGGTCCCCTTAATTTGGGAAAGATGAAACAATAGGTGTCAATTTAGAACAAGCATTATGGGAATAATAATAATAATAAAACTGAATAATTGTATTAAAAGAAGAGTGTATTGCAGGAAATTAGGTTTAGTCGTTTCCAACCTCGATAGACGAGAAGATTAGTTGTTCATAACCTGATTACAAAAGCTCAAAATTAAACATACAAAAGCATAATGAAACCGAGAAAGCACTAGGAATGGTGTTCTCCCTCTCAAGAAATGTTGTCTCAAACGTGCTAGAATGTCATCTTCCTTTCCAGGTTCTTATAATCTAATATGAGTTTGGGCCTAACACATTTTCCTCGCTTAAGCGTGAGTAAGGCCTTACTTAAGGGAGGCCTTCTGATCTTGGATGGCTCAACTAGTGACTCTCCTTGCTTAAGTTTGATTGTCTTGCATAAGCACATTGAGGCTTAGGCTTACGCAAGGGCCTCTCAAGATTCTAGAGTTACTTACTAACTTAGTTCACTTAAGCACATAGTGCATATCACGCTTACGTGAGCTTGCCTTTATCATCATCATCTTCTAAGTTCTTCTAGCTCAAACGTCCAATGAGGCTCGCTTGAGATAGACATGTCAGTGACTCATTCATTTGCTTATATGTTGGCTCACCTTAGCACACACAATGAGCCTTGCTTAAATGAACAAAACTTCATTTTCAATTTTCCCTCAATTCCTACAAAAACTCACAAAAACACCAAGAAATTCTAACAAATTAGAACCCTAGAGATCCTAAGTGATAATTCCTAATTTAACCTAACTTTGAACAAATACAAGGTTCAATGTATAAAAAAGGTCAGATAATTGCCTTGATTTATGTGTAAAATTAAGATAAAATTGACAATTATTATGATTATAATTATTATCGTACTCTTTGTTATTAATTTCCTCAAAATGTAAACTTCAACAATAAGATAAAATTGTCTCATTTTAATATATACAAATATTTTTCCTCAAAATGTCAGCTTCAACAAATAGATCGATAAGGTATAATTGAATTAAACTTCAAATATTAATTGAAACTTCTAGGTATTTCCGTTGTTCTAGATATTCCATACCCGTTGAAACAGATGATGTTAGCTCCACATTTATAAAGTATCATTAGAAAGGGTAGTGTGGGACTTTGTGTAATAAATACAAAATAGATTATAGAAGATTATATCCTCTTAAACTTACAATAATGCAATAAATTAATGTAATATAATTTTACTCCTATTTATGTAATTAACGTGAGTTTCATTAGTAGAATGAAAAAACCTGAATTTTTTTTCCTGACTATTTTAAGATATGAAGAGAATGTGTGTACGCGTAATCTTCCTCTTTTTTATTCTTTTCTGTCATAGTCTTCCTTTTTTTTTTTTTTCCGACTAATCATAGTCATACTTGTGAGTTGTAATAGTTGGTAAACATTCAACCTTGAAAAAACTTAGCCAGCACGCACATAAGATGCCATTAATTATGATAACGCCAACAAATTAAGTGGATCTACTTATACATAGATAATTATATATACTGAACTGAACAACTAATATTGCAGGTAGAAGCGGTTAGAGAAGATGGCTAGGCACTTCCTTGATTTTGTTGATGATGCTCACGCAAATGAAGCGGGTTTGATACTTCACTCTGGCCCTATATTTTTGTTTCTCATGATTGTTGCATCCCTTTCCATTATTTCAATGATCATATTTGCCTGTGGTGATGACAACAAAAGTACCAGAAAGGGCTGGAGAGGTGGCGGTGGGGGATTTGGCGGTGGAGGTGGATGTGGAGGTGGAGGTGGAGGTGGATGTGGAGGTGGAGGTGGCGGTGGTTGTTAAGTGTTAGGAACCAACCTTATATATATACTACGTGCATGGAATATGAGACAAACATGCAGCATGCCTTGGAGTTCCCTTTCTCAAGGTATATAAATAATAATCTAGTTGAGGTGTAAACTACCATGTTTCTAAGTTTGTGGGTCAGCATAATAATAATACTTCCACTACTTTTGCTTCTTAATAATTTACTAGATGGTAGATTTCTTCCTCACTCAGTCAAGCTCATTTTTCACTAATTACATCTCTCAGTTTTCTTAATTTTCTTCTCCTAGGATATGTTATATTTTCAATGTTCGGTTTGCTCATAAAAATTTGATTATTTAATAAGCATTTTGGATATATTTGTAAATTGTTTTCAATTGGTTATCAATTAATTTCCTATGAACTCAAAGTACGGATTAACTATGCATAACAAAAAAAATCATGAATTTTAATAAAATACAAATAGATAAATAAAAAAACAATGAGCTTGATAGAATTTTCTTGCTTATCAATTTTGTATAATTGATATTTATCATATCCTTTAATTCTAGAAGTGTAACAGCGGACCTCTATAATTTTTATAATTTTCAAAATTTGCTACATCTCATAGAAAGAAATTGTATACACTAAACGAAAGAAAAATATCATCATTCATATCAGTTCTATTATTTAACCAGGAAAATAAAATACTACCTTATATAATATTATATAATTTTGTATCTTTCCTTTCCCTTTTTTTTATCATTTTCATAATATAATCTTAAAATTATTTATAATCACAAAATCAATGGTGATTTAAAAATAACTTTTATTGTTCTCGTTAATTAAATATTTACAAATCATCATTTTCCTTTTATATTTCAATCTCAAATGTCAACTTCAATAAATAGATCAGGTATGGTTGAATCTTCAACTATAGAAACTTCTAAGTGTTTGCGTCAGAAATTCTCATAGATTAGATAAAAAAAATCATTCAATTAATTTTGAATAGTAGATAATCAAACCAGTAATAAGAAGTAAAATATAATTTCATAAATTACATCAACCTTAAATATAATTTCATATTGTAAGTAAAAATATATAACTCTAATTAATATAAATGATTCTTTACCTTTTTACATTTTTCAAAAGGAATAATATATTCTCTCTATATATATTTATACCTCTAAAATGTATAATATACTCTGTAGCTTTAGCTATTTTCAAAACAATTGTGTTTTTAATTTCAAGATATGTAGAAATTATCCTTTCTATGGTATTTTACCTCAATTATCTTCTTCCAAAAGAAAAAAAAACACTTCCTATTTCAATTAATTAACTTTTTTTTGTTTGACTATGATACTTTTAATTTGCTGCAAACGTAAAGATGTATGTACACACTCGGAAACATATGACATAGATTAAAAGTGAAATATTCTACATAATTAGTCTATGGAAAGTTAAATTAAAAATATGGAAAAAAATGTTTTTTCCCCTTCAAATTTTGATAATTTTTGCCCCAAAAATTAAAGCTAAATTACATATTCACTACATCATACATGTGATATTTTACAATATTTTTTACCTAACACTTAGTAAATAAGAATATTGTTAAAACAATTTGCCAAAGTGTTAGGATCCAACCTTATATATACTAGTAAGTGCATGAAATATGAGACAAACCTGCCGCATGTCTTGGAGTTCCCTTTCTCAAGGTAGAAATAATAATCTAGTTGAGATGTAAACTACCATAATTTTAAGTTTGCTGGGTCAGCATAATAATAATACTTCCCCTACTTTTGCTCCTTAGTAATTTACTAGAAGATTTCTTCCTCACTCAATCAATCTCATTTCACTAATTTATCTCTTAGTAAATTATTGAGATGTAAACTTTAATAGGACTAGTATGTAAAAAGAGTTCAAAAAATCTAGTGTTCGTTAATATCTAATGGTTAGGTTTTCTAAAAATTCATATATATACTACACTTAACTCTCTCTAAAGAGAGAGTAATTACAGAGGCTGAAACAATGTCATCTCCTAATAGTGAGAAAGTGCCCACACACTATCCCTTTTCTCCTTGAGAGATAGTCTGAAAGGTCTGTCATCAATAGATAACAAGGAGATCAATCGTGCAGTGACGCAAGAATTCTAAGACATGAGATATCATCAAAGATTAGCACTCCGAGAGGTAATATTCCTTGTGTGTTTATGAAACAATAATGATTCGATAAGCATATCAATATACTAGGTTCTTAAATCGCTTCTGCATAAATCTAATAGTTCCTACAATTGGTATCAGAGCCTGACTATACATTGGTATGTGAATCTAGTTTCACTATTCATGTAATTAGTTTGCTTAGTGAAATATGGAACCTAGGATTCTATATTTGTTGATCATATGTATTGTATGTTTATCTTTATAATTCTTTTCATAAAAAAAAAAAAAATCAATGCTTTATTTGGTTTTCAACTTTAATCCATGGTAGAGATTTGAATGTATTTTCTTGGGTTGTAATAAGGAGGCTAATCTCATATGATCAGGTTTCCTCCTTGATTTTTTTTTTAATTCTTGTATTTTTTTGGATATTATACAAAAGATGTAATAAAAGAAGATCAAGAAGATGCAAAAAGAAGGACTGTCCTTCCCCTGGAATTTCGTCCTGAGATGAGTTCGAGTGACGACGCCGTGGACGTGACGGCTAGGGTTCCTGAAAGTTGACTTAGGGTTTCTTGCCAAAGTTTTTTTTTTTTGGACAATGGGCTCATGGCTACCATAAAGGGGCTTGAAACAGAACCTATGGACTGAAATGAAGAAGAACATGGGGCTGAAGAGAACTTTATTTATTTTATTTTATTTTTTAGGAAACCATGAATTAAAGATTTATTTAAATTGTTTTATTTTATGAATGGATGAACTATATGATATGATAACATGCTTATTGTGATAAAATGTCATATAGAATAGTTGGTGTCATATTGTTGCATAACTTGAAAATTATATGAGCATAATAGCTATTTTGTCATCACACGACTAGTATGATAGTTATTATATGACTATTTTCATTCAAAATTATTTTCAAAAATTAATTAAAATTATTAGGATTTTTGTTAAAAATCTAGATTAATAATTGAATTAATTAATTTTGAATAATTAAAATTAAGACAAATAATCCAAATTATTTCCTAAGAGAACTGTTTATATTGCGAGTAATTTGTAGGTCTTCTAAAATGGTCATGTGCAAACACACGCTGCACACCACAATCATGTATCATGATTGTGTGGAGCACACGCTGCCTATCATGACCGGATTTTAGGACCTTAATGATTTTAAAATTCCGATAAGCTAAGCTTGCACGTTCATCCGCTTGCGGCTGCTTACATAGTTTTTGAAATCAAACAAAGAATACTCGAATTTAAACAATTCTTAGAAATTGGAAAATTCTAAATTTTAAAATATTGAATGGGTGAAGGTTTTTAATTAAGTAATTAATTTAAAACCTACGGGCTCCGATTGTGGGTTTATTACTGAATTGGTTATCTTTGAAGCCCCATCGGATAAGGATAATCGGATTTCGCCAGATTAGACCTTAATATTTTCAAAATTTTAGTAAAGTTTTGTACGGTCCATCATCGGCAACACTTAGACACTAAAGATAATTTTGAAAGTAAACAATGGTTAAATACATTCAACTTTGGAAAAGTTGTTAACCCTCCCATCGAGGCTCTGGTATGGAACTAAAGGCCCAAAATAACAATATTAGTGTTACAAGTATCTTGCCAATCGTAAGCCTTGTAAAGATAACTAATGGATTGTTGAACTATAAACGAGCAGTATTTATTAGAATTTACTAGCGCTATATCCGTTTGTTGTTATTCTTGTTTGTAATTAGTGTGTTTGTTTTTTTCAGAAAAATGTCTTCATTCAATCCTTTAGCTACTATCTTGAGCCAAAAACTTATGGATGGTACAAACTACAAACAATGGAAAACCAATTTAGATATTGTTCTTCAATATGAAAAGCTCAATTTTGTTCTGCCTACCCCTATGCCAGCGCAGGCCGTTGAGGATGTGCCTGAGGCAACAAAGACACGTTTTCAGCAAGAGAAGGAAAGATGGGAGAAGGCAAATGTGACAATTCGCTGCTATATTTTAGCCAGTCTCGCCAGTCACCTTCAGGAGCAAGTGAGCATGATTGAGAGTGGAGCAATGATGCTCCAAACTCTTGATGGCATGTTTGCTACGTCTAGCAGTTCTGCTAGGCAAAATGCGCTGAATGCAGTCACCAAGACAGTTATGTCTGGAGGGAGTGTGCGGGATCATTCTCTGGCAATGATAGCAAACTTCAAGAAGGCTGAAGACCATGGGGTCAAATTTGAACAAGAAGTAAAAGTTGACCTTCTCTTGCAATCACTGCCTGAATACTTCAATCAAATCAAGATGAATTATAATATGAATAAGATGAATCTTGACCTTACTCAGCTGATGCACGAGCTTGAGAGTGCTGAACAGTCTCTAGTCAAGCAGGGTAGTGCCTTTTTTGCTGGTGAGAGTTCTGTGAAACCTAAGAGGAAACCCATGGGAAGGAACAAGAACAAAAAGAAGAAATAAATAAGGTATTCCAGTTGTCAAACCAGTTGCAATGAAGCAGTCAAAAGACAAGTGCGGAAAAAAGGCATTGGAAGAAAAATTGCCCACGTATGAATCAACCAGGTATGGGTAATTTACATGTGATTGAAGCTTGTTTAGTGGAGAATTGCAATGATAAATGGATCATTGATTCAGGAGCCACTAACCATGTTTGTTACTCTTTGCAGTGGTTCAAACATAGCTTGCCTTTAAGTGAAGGACAAAGAGTTTTGAAGCTTGGAAATGGGGAGCTTGTGTCTGCACTAGCAGTGGGACAAGTTATTTTATCTTTTGATAAAATTGCAGAACTTTGGTTTTGCAAAACTGTTTATTTATTCTGGATTTTCAGAGGAATTTAATTTCTGTTAGTTATTTGATTAAACATGGTTTGACAGTTTAGTTTAATTCTTCAGTTTCAATAAGAAGTTCATCTTCTTTAATTTGTTCCGGTGAAATGATTAATGGTCTTTATTTCCTTAGTCTTGTGCCCTGTAAAGTTAATTATGTTGAATTAGGAGATGTTGAGCATGTTCATTCATCAAAGAAAAGAAAAGTTTCCAATGAAACTTATCTTTGGCATTTGAGATTGGGTCATATTAACTCTAACAGGATACAAGGTTTGGTCAATAGTAGGATTTTAAAATCCCTGAACTTTGAACCGATACCAGTTTATGAATCTTGTTTAGAGGGTAAAATGACTAAGAGATTTTTCAAGGCCAAGGGAAATCGTGCCACACTTCAACTGGAATTGGTACATATTGATGTATGTGGACCAATAAATGTTCAGGCCAGAGGAGGGTATCGGTATTTCATCACATTTATTGATGATTACTTTAGATTTGGACATGTGTACCTGATGCATCACAAGTATGAAGCTTTTGGAAAATTCCAAGAGTTCAAAGCTGAGCCAGAAAAACATCTTGGTGTTCAAATTAAGACTCTTCGGTCTGATCGAGGGGGTGAATACCTATCTTGGGCTTTAGGCTCAAGTTTGTACTCAAGAGCAAGTGGAAGATTGTTGGGTTTTTGCTCTTTCACTAAAGCCCCAATAGGGTCTAGTGTGTAAAAAGAGTCCAAGAAACCTAGAGCCCGTTAACACCTAAGGGTTAGGTTTTCTAGAAACTCATATATATACTACACTTAACCCTCTCTAAAGAGAGAGTAATCACAGAGGCTGAGGCAAGATCATCTCCTGATAGTGAGAAAGTGCTCACACACTATCTTTTTTCCCCTTGAGAGATAGTCTGGAAGGTTTGCCATCAACTGATAACAAGGAGATCAATCGTGTAGTGACGCAAGAATTCTAAAGCGTGAGAGATCATCAAAGATCAGCACTCCGAGAGGTAATATTCCTTGTGTGTTTATGAAACAATGATTATTCGATAAGCATATCAATATACTAGGTTCTTAAATCGCTTCCGCATAAATCCAATAGTTCCAACAGTTTTTATGTTTGGGTCAGCATAATACTTCCTCTTGCTAGTTTTCCCTCTTAGTAATTTAATAGAACGTGGGTTTCTTGGATGTATTTGATGACATATGAGAGTCGTGAATGGTGTATTTTTATGTATGAATAAAAAAATTAAGATAATTATATTTGGATAATAACTATGAAATATCAGTATGTTGTAATAATAATTCCTTAATATATAAATATATAATACGAGAATGATTTTCACTCATTTTATTGTTGCTCTTATTTGTATTTGAATTGTTTACTCTTGAAAAGCTTTTGAAAAATTGATATTTCTATACATGGGTTTTCTTATTTTCTAATAAAGCTCCCAGTTTAAATAAGGGTCTCTCTCTCGGCTTTTTAACCAATTGGGGATAGAAAAATTTATTAATTACCATTTAGGAGTACCATTTTAAAAAATTAACAAATGGGAGTAAGTCGTAACATGTGGTACGACTTCTAACTTTTTCCGCTTTTTTAACTAAAGTCGTATGTGTGTTTACGACTTCTGTGACTTCCGTGTTTTTCGTTTTTTTTTTTTTTTTGCTTTTGTTTTACTTATCACTACTTTAAAGTTGTGAGTAATCACACGACTTTAAAGTCGTGTAAGTGTGCCCCTCAAAAAAATTTGAAACATGCTAATTGCACCCTCACTTTTATTAAGTATACTCTAATTATTTATTTTAAATCTAGTATTTTTAAAATATACCCCCAAATGGTAATTAAATTTTTTTATCCCCTTTCTTAATCAACATAAATTTTTGAGCTGTCACTATGTCATATATAGAAAATTAATTAAATAAATAAATATAAAAAATTATTTATAACATAAATTACTAAAATAGTAAATAAAATGATATAAAAAATACATAAAAAATATTAATTGATATTACAAATAATTTTTTATGTATACTAAAATATTAAATAAAATGATATAAAAAATACATAAAAAATATTAAACGATATAAATAAAATTTTATATTTATTTAATTAATTTTCTATATATATGACGTGGTGGCAGCTCAAAAATTTTATGTCAATTAAGAAAGGGGTAAAAAAAATTAATTACCATTTGAAATATTTTTAAAAATATTAGATTTAAAATAAATGATTGGAATGTAATTAATAAAATCAGAAGTGCAATTAGCAAGTTTCAATTTTTTTTAGGAATCCATATATACAAACTTTAAAGTTGTGTGACTAGTCATGACTTTAAAGTAGTGATAAGTAAAAAAAAAATACGAAAATCGTAAATATATTTATGACTTCAAATTCGTAAATATATTTACGACTTTGAAATCATAAGCACACATACGACTTTAGTTAAAAAAGCAGAAAAAGTTAAAAGTCGTAACAGGTGTTATGACTTCTAATATAGAAGTCTTGAATATAAGTCATAAATACTTTTAAATTTTTTTATTGAAAATATAAAACTTTTTCAATAAAAAAAATCTCTCAAAAATACTTCTAAACTCAAACAGACTCTTGATAAGACATGCAACCCCGTTCATTAACCCAAATCCTGGAGTGAGTATGTGCAAGAGCGATTATTCAGAGAATCCCCTTCCTTCTCTATGCAAGTGTGTTAATTTAAAATTATTATATAACTTGGATTTCATCAGAATTACAATATATGTAACCACCTGTATTATATATATATATATATATATATATATATATAAATTGTTCAACTGTCATCACCTGTCAACTGTCGAGCAGTTTGCACCTTAATTTTTTTTAATACATTTATTTTTTATTTTAAATATTTTATTCTATTAGTATTTTTTTCTCTCACTCTTTCTTTTACTAAAAAAATCATGCATATATGTATATTCTTCCTATTCAATTTAGACGGATGATAATGTTTTTTTATAGGCAAATAATATTTATTAAATAAGGGGCTATATAATATGGACCTAGCCAACACTTGTTCGTCGATGACTTTCTCATTGACAGGGATTACAAGCCCGTTCACCGTTCATTACGTTCACTCGTTTTTGGACGCTATGAACTCCCAACTAAAACTTTTCATGACACTAATTTCTCGAGAAAGTAAAATACAGATGAAACTTTAAATAGTACTGAAGCTTCCATGCATTTGCGTAGTTCTAGTAAGATAGTAGCTCCAATTAAGGTCCAACTATATAAAATCCGTCTCATATATGAGTAGTTGTGTGTTAATTTAGTATTAACATATAACTTGGATTTCATGAGTATTACAAATTTACAATATATCATCAGTATTTTTTCCATCTACTATAATATATATATATATATATATATATATATAAGGATGTTTTATGTAATAATGTTCTTGAAATCTAATAATGGTGGTAGTAAATAGTTAATTTTAATCATTAGATTTTAAGAAAATCAATAGTTAAGATAAAAAAAATTCTTTTAAAATTACTCTTAAAATAATTATATATATATATATATATATATATGTGTGTGTTTTGGATAGTCTATTGCAAACCCTACTACAACATATTAACTTTTTATAATTAATCATACAATATTTTTCATACTCTCATTTTTAACAACCATTGGATATAAATTCAGAGGCCAAGATAATCACTGCAGACCGAGACAGTACCGTTGCAGAGGATCCAAGTGCGTATATATAGTCTTCCTATTAGTATTAGCTTTTCTATCATGTATTGAGACGTATAAGAACGTAATTGACAAATATTCCACCTCGATATAACTTGCCTAAAAATGCAAATATGATGTCATTTAAGTGTATCCATTTTGACTATTTATATAGAGATTTAGTTTGTTTGAACTAGCGTTTGATAAAATTGATTTTAGTTAAAACAACTCATTTATAGGTCTGTGAACTATTTAATAATTATTAATTAAGTTCTTGAACTATTTTTTACAATTAACTCTCTGAATTTTTATTTATTTATTAATTAAATCTCTATCATCAATGAAAAGACATGAACCTGATTAATAAAATAAATAAGTACAAGTTCAAATTCTCAATTTCAAATTTAAGAGGATTTAGCTTTAGTTGAAAAGAGTATATGATATTATAAACTTTTGTGTTCAATTCATATAGATAAAAAAAAAACTCAATTGAAAACAAAATCAAAAGACCTAATTAAAAATTTGTCAAACAATTTAGAGATTAATAGATTAATTTAACACTTTAGTTAAAATTGATTTTAATGTTATGAATTTATGTTTGAATATTTTTATTATAAAAATAAATTAATAGTAAAAGTCAATATAATTTTTTTTGACAAATATACACTATATTGTTTTCTTTCCTTGTTAGTCGCTTTCCATAGAGTTACTAGGTTGAATAATTCCTTATTGATAAGGATACAAACCCGTTAACACGTATTTTACGTGATTCCACATGTAGCAACAAGAGGTTCCACACCTCCACCTCAATTTGGAACGAATTGTTTTGGACCTTGTACTCCCTACCAGAACTTCCACCTCAATTTCTTGACCTTGATACATACCACACCTCCTCACGGATTCAATTCACTCAATTTCCAAGGTCTATAGTTAGTACCTTGAGTTTGTGAACTTGACCCACCAATCCATTTAAAAAAATATATCTATATATTTATATATATATATATATATATATATATATATATGTATAACTTCTAATCATTCAACACAATTGTCCGTTTTGGACAGGTTGAACTATGTAATCCAACCCAAGTTGCTTGGGCAAGTAAAACGTGTTGCCCACCAGATTCAATCGATTTTGACATCTTACTAATTTTGTACTGCTTCATAGTAGAAGTAATTAAATTAGTTAATTATAATTAATATTGTTATAAATTTAAATTTTATTCAAAGTAGCTGCAAAATTAATTGGTTTAAGTGTGGTTAGATGTAATGGCACTACTCATAATCTAAGGAATGATTTTTTCAACCAAAAAATGAATTATATTATTAATAGCTTAATAAATACATTGACTTTCATGAAAAATAAATGATCTCTCATTAATAGGTTCCATACATAAGCTCATTTTAGTTTATAACAAAAACTTGTTTAATTTATTCTTTTTTTAAGTGCTAATTGAGAAATTTATCCAAATATGACTTGAATCATTACATCGACTTTTCATAAAAAATGAATGATATTTCATTAATAGCTTTCAAAAAAAATTAAACAAGTTTTTGTTATAAACTAAAATTAGCTTATGTATGAAATGTATATAAACTTTTCCATATTAACTTCTCCGACAGCTGATTTTAACTTGTATAAAAATAAATAAATAAAAAACTGGTTTTAACTTTGGAGCCTGAAAATAACACAATGTAACAAGAACTCGTGTGACCAAGTCACAATACCCTCTTATTCTCTACGAAAACAAATTTTGATATGGCCACTGACAAGTACTATTTCAACATACCGTTAACTATTCTAATGGATTAAGCTGAGGTCCGTAAATAGATTACACTAGTGCATTATTATGTACATACTCCAATGCCTAAAGGACATAGACAAAGAATATAGTTA
This sequence comes from Glycine tomentella, assembly GCA_007407185.1. NCBI lineage: Eukaryota > Viridiplantae > Streptophyta > Magnoliopsida > Fabales > Fabaceae > Glycine > Glycine tomentella. The sequence continues at coordinate 229,118 of PYAF01002314.1, forward strand.
TTCCACATTCCCTTGTAACCTAAGGATAAGCCAATTTCCTTTTGGTGTAGTAAGACACATCAAACAAGAAAAATTTTAAGTTCTAATAACTGGACCCCTGTACAGCCCTCTCCGGATCACAAAGTTGTCAGGAGGTTGAAACTCTTCCAACCAAGTCACTTCAGAAAACGTCACTCCGTTCAACTGAACATTAACTGCAGCGAAAATGAATGATGACAATGGTGTGAAATGGTAAACAGAACAGAATTTCACAAGTGGAGTAAGAACCGGCGATGGAAATTAATCGGATTACCTGGAAGGTCTTTCCGTTGCGATCTCCGGAAGTAAGTGCAGTGTCTTCCATGGTCTGAAGAGTAAGGTGGAGACAATATGTCAAAGATTGCACAAGGAGTTATAGCTCTGAAACAATGGATGTTTCCTCCGCTGGTGGGATAGAGAACCGTTGTGGGACTCGGCGCTGTCATCTCAGTATCTTTGACAAGCTTTGCAGGTCTAGCTGTCAATCACAAATTTTGATGTCAGGACTCAGGAGAGTAAAAAAAACAAGTTATTAATATTGGCCGATTCAAAAATGAGGTAGATGAATGTTCTAAATGAAGGAAATTTGTCCACAATGCAGAAGCAGAACCAAAGTTCCTTGTAATATATCACACCACTGTATCAATAATTAGCTTGATTTTACCCAGACCGGGTTCATATGCATGCACTAATTCCACCTTTATTCCGAACCAGAGAGTTTCACTTTGCAGTTGCAATTTGGTATGTTTAGTGTAATTGAATTCGAAAAGACCTTGGGCTTGGTTGAGTTGATATCATTGTGACTCTAGAATCTAAACTATTATTGTAAGAATAACATTTAAAAAGGTCAAATAGTTTGTGCAAGAACAAGTGGGGGGTAGTAATAGAACTGTGGAAGCATTATCATTGCCCGTCACATTGGTTATCATAAGACTGATAAGGCTATACTGGCTACAACATAATATGAATTCAATAATATGGATATATGCATTCTACACTAGGATAACTGTGTAGGTTATACACAGCAAGAGATACTGCGAAGTGGTGAGATTGTCGTTATATAACAATAGATAGAAAAATTATAGTTGTTATCTCGTAAAACTTGAAGGTATTTCCAAACTTTGCATAAAAAAAACTTCGCAATAAAGGTTATACTAGCCTTCAAGAAATTAACTGTTACCAGACCCCGATGTTAAGAGTGAGCCAGTCTCAAATAATTATAGGAGAGATGACAGAATATATACAATTGGAAGAGCGGAATATATCAATTTTTGGTTTTGGAGTGGAAATTGAGATTCAGGTCTCTCAAATACCTGGGCAAGGGAGAAAAATCTCTGCACTAGTTGTCTGCTTAATATATGCTGTGTCACATTGATAATAGCACAGAAATTGATTGTTTAGCAGTGAAGATTAACCTTTTATCTCATACTCTGGTTATTGCATATTTAAAAAGATAGTGGCCAAGAGTGCACAGCTTACCCACTATTGAGGGGTCCAGTGATAGACAGATGCTTACAAGTTACAACTGTCTTCCAATAAACGGATACACTGAAAAAAAACTTTCAAATAAAAGAATTTGAAAGAAGGAAAAAACAGCAATCTTTAAATGATCTCCCAGTCAAGTTGGACAACTGTATTTGTCTGAATGGAGAATTGGGGAGAACTAGTTTCTCCTCAACACAGCATAAAATGGAATTTTACAATACTAAACTTTAAACCTACAAATGGCTGCACTGCTGAAGGCTGAAGCAATCACATTAAACATTTTCATAAACAAGGTCATATAAAAAATTAAGCCATAAGTATTTTCTCTGGTTTAGTGGCAGAAATATATGGCAAATGATGACATCACAAAAACAATCAGTTTAGTTCATTACAATGCATGCTATCATTCCATACACCAAACGTCTCTATCAAATGACCAAACCAGGGAACATCAAGCGAGACTAAAGACTCACAAGGTTATGCTAAATATTTAGAGTTAATTGAACATAGATATAACCCAATTTTTTCAGGTTCTCCACAAGATTCCTCCATAGGAGACAACCTTGCTCAATCAAGGTACAATCGGACACTATATGTGAGTGCCTCTCTCAAGGGGGATTCAAACTGTGGGTCACTAATTTGTAAGGGACTAGCACCTACTATATTCAAACTCAGTTAGTTAAGCTCTTCAATACCACAAGAGTTTATTAATATGGACATTTAGCTACTTCCTAATCTTATGCCCATAAATTCACTGGATAACTAGCACTAGCACAAACATAGAGTTGCTGAAACTATTCTATGGTAATGCACCAGCAATTAGATGTATCGATTTTGTTTTCCTTTTTAGACAATTTCAGCGATATAGCATAAGAAATTTAATGTTACTTTTTAACAAATTTGTAAAGCTGATTCATCAAGCCATTATATATCCAGAGAATCTTCATTACAATTTACTAAGTAAACCAAAACTATGACTTGATTGCAGAAATGGTTTAGTTATAAGTTATAACATATTAGAATTAGATCATTTTCATAGTCAATACTTTAAGGGATTTATTGGATATTTTAGGTAAATTGAAGGTAATTATGACAAAAATAAAGTCCTATTAACAAAATATATATGGTTTGAAAAAAGCTCCAGCAGATTGTTTCCAAGCCAGTAAAGCTCTAATATGCCTTTTAAAATGCCTAGTACTCAAACAAGATACAGCTTATGTTTCCACACCACTACCAAGAATTTTACTTGTTTTCAAGTAAATTCCAGAATTTCTACCTAGTAACTTTGTAGCAATGTACACATCCAGGACTTTGTGGTCTACGACTTCTGGAAGAAAAAAAAAATTAGGCCTCATTTCTTATTCCTTTGACACTCCTGTCCTAGGTCAATTGATAATACAGCCAATAATCCAAATTAGTCAGAATTAGACATTGAGAAGAACTGGATGACTTATTTGATTATACTTTTGAGATTCATCAAAAGAAAAAAAAAAAAAAAAATTGAAGTGCCACAAGTAGTTTAGAAGATGAAACCAATGTAGATTGAATTTCACCTCCAACCAAGGATGTTATTTTGGGAAGGACCTAATTTTATTGGGATAGATCCGTTCTATCCAGATCACACACAATAGATTATTGTATTGACCCAGATAGTCAGTCAAAAAGGTATGTGGATTACATCTATTCACTTATATGTTCAAACATGGAGTAGAGAGCAAATTATAGAATATTTACAATCAACATCAACATCAACATCATCTTTAATCCAAGCTAATTAGGGATAGAATATTTACAATATCGTCAAATATTCAAAATATTGTTTTGGGCTTTTATATGGAGTGGAAGATTTCAATTATAATTATATATTGATTTTGGATTATTTTAATGAGATCAAATAGTAGATATTCTTAGGGTTTTTATTGGGATATTTTTGGAAACTAAAGTTAGAGAGCGAAACCTGGCACAACGATAAAGTTGTATCTTGGTGACCAGTTCTCTTGGGTTCGAGTCCAAATAGCTTCTTTGCATATGCAAGGGTTAGATTACGCACAATTTTTTATTTTGATCGACCAATGTTAATTGTTAAATGTTAATTTTTTTGTTAGTGGAGGGATTCGAACCCACGAAATCTCCCTCCTTCCCTTCTTTCCCTTTTACCATCCAAACAACCTTATATGACTCTTCCCCATACCTTCGCATAGTAAGAAGCCTTTGGGCACCGGGATACGTTGGTTAGTTTTTAGGAAACTAAAGGTAAGTCATCTTAATATACAATATGGATTTGGAACATTATAAAAGAATGTTTATTATTTTCCAATCAGGTTCATAGGTGCTTATAAAAGGACCTGTTATATGTAAAATGAGATTAATATTATTAACACATGAATATTATAACAAGGATTTTCCTGAATTTCGAGTAAAATTTCTTATTTTCCAACTAGGGATTTCTAGGTCATATGCTAGATCAATATCAAGCCCCCTTTATCATGCCCTTCCACATTTCAGCCCTGCTTCAAGTAAGCATTCTGTCAAAAAACGCATCTCTTGATCAGAGCACAGAGAACAATATTAAACTCCTTGTATCTACCGAGTTGAGCTATTGATATTTTTTTAAGTATCCCTTAACCAACAAGACAACCCTAGCAGTTGTGCTTGAGCTAAATAAACACTTTCTGATGACATTTACATTTTGACATTGTATACTAGTTCTCACACAAAAAAGGTCAGAAGTTCCTAAGGGTATATGGCTTGATTTGGTTCAGTTTTATGGGGGGAAAATGTTGAGGGTATAAATCCAAAATAATTGTGAAGTTTTAGAAAAATAAACCTTCAGATGGATCATTGGAGCCAGGTGCATCAATCCAATCATAGGATTTAACATACATCGAGCCATATAACAGCTTGCTCAACACTGTCATTCCAGGATGATTATGGAGGGGGATGATAGACGAGGGGGGCATGCAAAAAATTCCTATCTGCAAAAGATAAAGTAAATCAACTACAGTTGGTATAGCCAATTTAAGGCCCAAATTTATAAAAATTTCTGACTGAATAAACATGATCTGGTGTTTGAGACTTTACTTACAGAGAAGGAGTCACATTCATGCAAATGCAAATATTTGATAGGTGGCAAAGATTGATGGCTCCCATTATGTTCAAGCATTGAACCAGACCAATTCCGAGCCACTTGGGCCTCTTGTTCAAGACCTACATCTGACGGTCTGATTCTTTCTGTAGAAACATAATGTAAAGTTCAACATCAATATCAACAGCATCTTTAACCCAAGTTAATTGGGGTCAGTGGTAGATGAATCCAATGATAGATACGAAGAACAACATTAACATCAACATCAACAGCACCTTTAACCCAAGCTAATTGGGATCGGTGGTAGATGAACCCAATGATAGATATGAAGAAGTTGAAAAAAAAAAAGAAATAAGATAAAAGAAAAGAAAAATAAGATAAAAGAAAAGAATGAGAGGAAAAATGAAAAGGAAAGGAACTAAAAAGGGACCATCTGGAACATAGAGATAATAACGGGTCTAACCCGTCACCAAACTTATAGTTTTTTTCATTCCGTCCTAAGACACACCTTCCACCAATCTATATCTCACTCCATTAAGTCTTGTTTAATTACCTTTTTCCAGGTAAGTTTTGGTCTACCTCTACCTCTTTTTGTGACGAACTCTTGGTAACAAACTCTTGCTCTTACAAGAGCATCTAGGGGTCGTCTCATTACATGCCAAAACCACCTCAATCTATACTCCCTCATCTTTTCACTCACCGGTACTACTGCTACCTTTTGTCGAATATCTTCATTTTTTATCTTATCCATCTTCATATAACCACACGTCCATCTTAACATTCTCATTTCTGCTACCCTATTTTATACTCATGTTGCTTATGTACTGGCCAACACCCAGCTTCATATAACATTGCGGGTCTTACAATTGTTCTATAGAATTTTCCTTTTAACTTAAGGGAAATTTTGCGGTCACACAAAAACCCAGATGCACTCCGTCATTTCATCCACTCTGCTCTGATTCTATGATTTACATCCTCATTAATCCCTCTACCTTTTTTTGCAAAATTGATCCCAAGTATCTATAAACATCTTTCTTGGGTACCTCTTAACCAAGTAGATGCACATGGTCTTGATCACCATCTCTTCTCAGCGAAAACTCACACTTCATATACTCAGTCTTGTTCTAACTTATCGTGAATCCTTTAGACTCCAAAGTGTTTCTCCATGTAAAGTTATTAATAAAATATCAGGTAGAAAAAAAAAACTATCATGTGGCAAGATCAAAGTCATCTAAAATAGAAAATTGTAAAGGTTTAGAAGCATGAAGTGAAATTTAATATTCACTATAAAGCATGCAGCCATATCTCAAGATGAAGAAAAATTGAACAGGCTTGAAAATAAACAATTTGAATATACAACTTGTGATAAATCCTTCTTTTCTTTCCCTCGCCTCAAAAACATAGGTCCACATCTGTACAATCCATTATCTAGACGGACAAGTAAAACTCAATTATCTGTTCCATGAACCATTAAAAAGATAATCAGCAAGTAAATTTATAAATCACAGACAAATGAAGTTTACACAAGAGCTTCAAGTCTTATAATCCATCCTAAAATTTAAAGGGAAAAGTGTGACACATATTCTACCCTTAAAGAAGGAAGAATAAAAAAGATTAGAAGCAGGCTTACTGTACTGTCCCTCAAAATTTAACCTTGAGCCTGTGATTCCTTCAAAAAGACAAATATCCTATACTGGTTTCAATGAAAGCATAGAGATAAGTGATCAGAAGGAAAAAGGGAGAGAAAAAAAGAAAGTTTGAAGTTATTTTGACAGAGTATAGAACAATCAATGATTCAGCACTATTTATTCTCATATGCCTTCACAGTTTTCATTCTTCGTTAGGCATCATCAAGCTTTCTATGAAGTGCATGATGAAAATGAATTTATAAGCAAGATAAAAAAGACATAAAGGAAATATACCTAACTTCTCACGAACTTTCTCAATGGCCTCTTCAGACACAGGTCCATTAGGCGAAAAGGATGTGTTGCATAGCCTATAAAGTCTCTGTATATAATATGGCATCTTGTAAACTTGTGACCAACTTATCTATTCACTCAGACCAAAATCTCCAGGGTCAGCAAGCTGATAACTCCTTGTAAGCGGCTTATCAGTTGCAACAGGGACTGGATATACAGTTAGATAACAACCGTATTTTAGCATCATTTTCAAACCAACTATAATGAATCTCTGCATGGTCGTAATTGTTTCCTTTGCAACTATTCAAATAACGGATATATTGAAGATGACAAGAGCAATAGCAGAGCCAAAAATCAATGACCTCTACTACAAATATAGACATATATCACAGCAATTGTAAAGGTAAATCACTAAGGAATACCAATAAAACCGTAGAATCGTCATCAATTCATTCAAAAGCATTAACAGTCAATCACATTTGCTCTATGCATAATCAATGTATATAAACTTATTGTATGTTTGGATGAGTGTTTGCAAAATTGATTTTGAATGAAGCTGCTTTTATAAAATTGATTTTCAAGTGAAGCGATTTATGTTTGGATGCTTTTATCACCTAAAAGCAAGTTTGCTATAAAACTTAGTGTGAATTTTCTACACTCAAGACAACACAGCTACTTTTTTCCAAACATCTAACGGCTATGTTTGGATTGAAGTTGGGAAGTACTTTTCCGAATTCCAATGCACAAGAATTTGTCGCTATGCGGGGCGGGGCGGGGGGGGTGGGGTAGTACCTTTGAGCTCTCCCAACCGAAACCGAAATCTAACCATGCACTATATTTTTATAAAATCAAGTTTGACTGCTGTCAAAATCAATTCTCGTTATTCCCACCCTGAAACCAAACACAGTCTTACATTGTCAACCTTGTAAAAGTTAACAAACTTATAGTTGATGGCGATTTGCGATTGGATCATTCAGTGCATGCACTATTTCCTCTTCTATTGTTGTTATATGCATTCACAAAAAAAGAAATTCACTTCTAGATCAAAATTAAGCAAACCCAAGCACAGATAAAACCCAAGTGTCATTTCATCATAATGTGACATTCCAAGAACAGAGCACACATTTTATTTATTCAATATATTTATTTCTCTCATAAAATTACACAAACAGTGTTAATCAAGTAAACCATAGAAGAGTTCCCAGAACGAAAAATAGAGTGACCCAACAGAAGGGGGGAACTGAAAAGGCGAGAAAACACATCAAAAAGAGATTTTGGATCAAAATCTGAAATGGGGCAAATGAGATTCCAATAGAAGGGATGGGTTGGAAGATGCAGAAAGAAGGTACCTGAGAGACCCATGATTAGAGGGAGAGAAGGTAGTTGAACATGGTGGATTGAGAGAAGAAGAAGAAGAAGATGATGATGATGAAGGAAGATGAATGAGAGTGCATAGAAGAATGATGAAGCGAAGGGAGGGATCGCTGTGTGTTGTTATGAGAACAGAAAGGGTAGGAGGTGAAAAGAAAAAGGCCCAAAGAAGATCTTGGACACGTCATCACTGTTTTTTCTTTCTTTTTTTTTTGAAATATAAAAATAAAAAATAAAAACATATTCTAGCACAGTTGATAGATACCGTATTCTGTAGTTATGCTAACAGTTTCAGGTTCGATGCATATGAAAAAGGTTTTTTTTTAGACAAAATTAACTTCGATTATCTTTATGCTTCTAAGATTAATTTCATAACTTTCTTTTTATGTTTGAAATATCAGTTTCCAAAAGAAAAATAAATAATAGAAAACAAATTGCATTGCACGTCGCCTTTTCTGTGATTTTTTGAGCCGTTTTTGAACTCCAGCTGTGCCCGACTACCTTTTTTCTTTCCTACGCTTTTCACAGCTGGTAAAAGGAAAATGACAAACATGTGTCTCATTTCTTGTCTCTTTAAGGTGTAACGAAGAAAGAAAAGTTTTCTTTTCCAGCATTTGATCCTAAAAAAATGAAAAAAATAAAAGTTTGGTAAATATTTTTTTTATGAAAGAGAATTTTCTTTGAGTTGATATTATTATTAAATGATAAAAATTAAAATAAATTTAACATAATTATATATTCGAATTTAATGGTATCACTTAAACTGAAATGATTTTGTATCTGTCCATCTATTTGGCGGCGAAAGAAATAAAGAAGAAACGAAATAATAAATATAACAAGTAATATGATAAAATAAGTGAAATAAAAAAAATTGAAAGATAAAGTAGATATTTTCTTTAAGAGAGAAAGTAGATATATAATTATAAAACTTCATAAAATTAAAATGCGTAACCCGGAAAATGTTTTGACTATATGTTGATTTTGAGTCAATGCTAAAAATAATGAAGTAAATACACCCTTGACTAATTGTTTTGAATTATAATTATTTATTTTCAATTTCTAAAATAATTTTGATAAAATTTAAAAACTAACTAGTGTTTGTGTAGTGGAGTATCATGTATGGTGTAAATTTTAATTTTTAATTATAATATTAATATATTTATACTATAATATTATTACTAAAATTGTGAGATGACCTTTTTTCTAAGTTTCTAATTTTGGTTGTTATTTCAATTTATTACTTACTTTTATTAAATTTACGTTTATTTCATATATATGTGTGTACTGTCTTCTTGTATTCTCAACATTTTTAATTTTAATTTTTTAATCTACTAACTAGAAAAAAATTATAAAACAAAAAATACTAAAAGAGGAATTGAATACCATATTTGAAAGATTAAAAGATAATATAATTTACGTATAGGTGAAAAATAAAAAATAATAAATGTCATCTGAATATATATATATATATATATGACAAAATATTTTTCTGGTGTATTTGAAAAGGTTGTACTTTAATTGCTATTTTAAGAATTAAAGCAATTGATGAAAATATTTTTAAAAATATGAAATTTTAAATTAAAAAATCATGTGACAACTTTAATAGAAAAACTTTGATACTCTAATTAAATTATATATAAATATAAATAGATGATAATGGTATTGAAAACTTTACTTTATCTTTCCAAGTTCTAAAGTTGATTGTAGAAAATTACATTAGATCCAGTTTGTTTACTCTTGAAATCTACTTTATATAGCAAGATTAATTTTAGAAATGTGATTGTGTTGGTATCTGAGTACTTTATGTGTTTAAGAAAATCAATCTTGCCGCGAGTAGAGCTATTTCGTTTATTTTTAATTAAGGAATGAACTAGAAATATTCTTCAGAAACCAATTGTAAAATGTTGTACATCAGACAAGATATAAGGAGCTATCCGATGGCCATACAATGCATTTTATTAAAATTAAAATCAAATTTAACTAAATAATCTTGCCGTAAATAGAATCAATTTTGGGAGAAGTAAAAATTTCAAAACTTTTTTTTTGGGTAAAATTTTTTCAGTTCAGTTTGATTTGGATAAATAATCAAATATATATCATTTTTTAAGAAAGTTTTAAGAAATAAGTAGTTACTTTTTTAAAAAATAAACATTTTCAAACATGTAAGTAATCTTTTAAGAAAAGAAAAGTTTATTTTTTAACTAATGGAAGGAAAAAATAGAACAATTTGAGTGTCTCTTAAAAAAAGGAAGATGCAATATACCATAAATAAATCAAAAAGACTTGCCAGTTTGTAAATTATATTTTAATATTTAAAAAATATTGAATATTTTAATGGATGTGTGCAAAATAAAATATTCTATTAGATTTCATGTTAGCATACAGACCTATCTTTACATCCAACCATATCACATTAAGAAATTATCCTAAATTATTCTTTTATAATACATTAAAGTTAAATCATTACTCCAAAAGTCAGATAACCTTCATAAATATGTTTTTCGTACGTAATGACGCGTCTTATTTATTCAGTGATGGATGTCCTTTTTTTTTTTTTTTTTACTGAATATGTCCTTTTGAACTTTAATATTAAATTATTTTTCTTTTTTATTAATTATTTTGGTTTTAAAAAAAATAACTTTCTTCATCTGTTTCCAAAAAATTTCGATCAACATTAATGAGATATTTAATTATCAATGTGAAAAACTATTTGTCTATTAATTAAACTAGCTTTTAAGTTGTTTCTAAACCAAGAATTATATTCCAAATGTCTTAAATTTTACTCTAATCAAACCTATTTTGTTAATTAAATTTTTATTTTTGTTGACTCGATCTGGACTCGAATCATACGACTGAGGATTTCATTCATTTTACCATCTCTAGTTTTTAACTCTTCAGTTGCTAAATTATTACAAAACATTCATATTAATGAAAAGGAAAAGAATGAGAAATGAACAATAATTGTAAAAACAATTTGAGATATATGAAAAAAAATCTAAAGGTAAATAATTTTTTTTTAACAATGTAATTAAAGTTTTTAACTTTGTTATGGGATCTAAGATATTCTTACAAGTTTTACTCTTTTAATCAACTATAAGACTACAAGAATATCAGATAACTAAACTAAATCACACTTTTAATTTAAAATTTTAAGACATTAAAGTTTGTAAATCTTTTCACTTATATACTATTTAATTTTTTATTTATATTTAATGTGAGACTTCGTATTCATATTTATCCTCCAACACTCTCCTCTTCAAACAATATTTTGTGAGAATTAAAATCGAATCATCTTTTATAAACTTAATATGTAT
>PYAF01002314.1:240409-273741 GCA_007407185.1 Glycine tomentella
AAAAAGTATAAATATGATAGATGATGATATAATTTGATAAGAAGATATAAATAAAAAAGAAAGAAAAAAAAAAGATTATCAACTATATGATATATGGATGTCAAAAAAGCAAAACTCTTTTATAACCTCATAATTTACTGTAAAACTATATAATATAATGTCATTATTATTTTATTTATGGAATTTGGATGGGGATCTTTTATGAAAAGGAAAATTAGGCTAAAATGTTATTATCATGTAATTTTATAATCATTAGTAATACAATTAATTATAATCGTATAATTATAATATATTTCTCTTTTTTTTTTTTGACGAAATAGTAATCGTAGAATTTACTATATGCCGTTGGCTCTTTCATCTTGCAATGCAATCTTTAATTTAATATATTGTTGATCGATTCGGTCAGCCAAGAGACATGTGCTGTACTTTCTGATAAGTTTTGAATTAACTGTTTCATCATGGTATAAATTTAAAATAGTAAGTTTCTATTGATGAATGTTTTGTAAAAAGTCTTAAAAAAATATATCGAAAAAAAATTGAGAGTATAAAAATAATATTTTACACTATAAATACATTCGTATCAAACTCTTTTTATATATAAATATATAAAAAAAAATTCACCTGAACTAACATCAACCATTGATTGAAAGCTAAAATTAGCAGTTATTAATTAAATTTCATCATATTTAACAATTATGAAGGATTTAATTGATCTCATTAATGTTATTTAAAATGATTTATAATATTTTATTTTAATTATTAATTAAGGATAGAAATTAAGAAATATATTATGTCTATTTTTTAATTTAATATTTATAATATATTTCAAGAGTAATAAAGATTAAAAAATAATATTATAAATATTTATTTATACACAATTTTGTAACTTTGTAAATCAGATTTAAAGTTTATATTTTAAATTACATGAGAAGTTAATTTTAAAACATTTTAAATCAGATATAACTAATTTTTCAATTGTCGATATCAATTGGTATCAACCCTAACATTATGTGTCTACTCGTGTCCTACATAATTGAACAAAATCAACTTGCGACGGCAAAGCCGTAGGAGAATGAAAACAAAACGGTAATTAGTTGAACAAATGAACGGAAAAAACTATATATAAATATATATATATATATATATATATATAAAAAAAAAAAAAAAAAAAAAAAAAAAAAAAAAAAAAAAAAAAAAAAAAAAAAAAAAAAAAAAAAAAAAAGGAAAGCAGTGGGCAACTATATAGATTGCGTGAAACATGCAGAAGCCGAATAAGGACAACTTTTTTGTACATGCAATTTATTTTTGCAAGATACATTGATATTTCATACGTATTGTATAATATTTAATATATTATTATACTATGCATATGGATCAAATATTAAGAGTTGTTTGCTCATAATCTTGCATGCATCAAGGTTTAATGCTAACATTCATGATTTTGATTACATTCCCTCTTGTATTTGTTTTAATATTATGAATGAAATGTAATGATTTTACCCATGTCAAAAAAATATATATTAAGAGTAGTAATTTTGGAATATTTATTTCTAATTATGAATAAACACATATCTCTATTGCCAAACGCAATGATAATTTATCTTTTAAATTCTAAATTTCATTGGTTGGTTACTTACTAGACTAAATTGATTCCAAATGCATCACTTTTTACCTTTTTTTTAAAACTAAAAAAAAGATGGTTTGGTTGATGGACATAATATATTATGCTTCTGCATGCCCATTCAGCTTTTATTCAGCCATTTGTAGAACACCTTAATATTAACTCAACATATTATTATCATCATCGTCTCATCATGTTTTTCTTCAATATGTTGAAGTAAAATATTGTTTTAGTAATTGACTTGAGCATGTTTATTTTTGTTGTCGAAGTAAATTAAATCTTATTTCAAATTCATTGAAAGTAAATTTTATTATTACTATAGAAAATTAGATAATATTTTAGTTTAAAGAAATAATCATTTATTTGTAAAAAAAAATCTCTAAAAAAATAATAAAAATAAATAATTGTTTTTAATAAGTTAAAATATATTGAATAGTTATTTTTCTAGTCCAAACCAATATTTAAAGAGTGCAAATTAAATTTACTTTTAAATCAACATGCAACAAAGTTATTTATGAAAAAAATCTTTAAATACCAATTGCAAAATTATCACTTCCATATAGAAATATTTAAGCATATAATTACTTCACAGTAAGTTATTTTTAATTAATATTTACTTCATCTAAAATCAATTAATATAATCATATATATCTAAGCACGTGGTAGTTCATTCTTCAATCTACAATCATGACACTCTTCAATCTAATCCAAATGGCAAAAAATGGTTTATATTTCATATTTCCATCAATACCCAAAGAAGCAACTTGGCAAATTAACTTTGATCATGTGAACATTGAATATCATGTGATACTGCTAAACAATAACGAGGACTGTGTGCTGGACCATCTTGTCACTCATGATAAAAATGGTTTTTTTTGGTCACTCAAAGCATGCCATTTTAAGTGAAACAAACAAAAGAATATAAAGCATCATCTAAAAACATAAATACTTAAGTCGTTGCCGGGCAGATAAAGGAATGGACAAAATAATATGAAATTATGTTTTTTCTTTAAGGACCGGATAGATATTTTATTTTTTATACTTTATGTTGATAAAATTTGTGTTTAATTGTAGTTTTTGTTTTTTTTTTATTATAATTAGTGCGTCATTTTCATCCTTTACTTATAACTAGTTGCAATCCACGGTAAACATTATTTTTGTTTTGTTGTTATGCTGAATATATAAGAAATATCGATAAATATTATTGGAAACATTTAAGAGATTAAATTGTTAGAATTATATAAGGTTTAGTATTTATATTAACAAAATTTACTTGTAGATATAATTGACCCAAGTAAAATAAAATCTTCAATAATTTCATATATAACTGAAAAGATAATAAATAAAAATTGATTTTATATATTGACTTCACAAAAATTATAAATATAGAGTGGTATATATTTTATTTTTTTAATATATGATATCATAACAATAACAATTATTAAAAAATAATAATTAGCATAAATGGTTAGAAAATTTGTCTCACCAAGAGATGCAACCCAAAAATATTTAAAGTCAACGAATAAAACTTGATTATTGAAATGAAATAGAGTTGAAAAATTTTCATTAAGATTACGATTATTATTAACACAACAATGAAAATTTGAGTCATTTATGATCATTACATGTTCAATATAATAATTCATTTTTTCAATTTATTCTCAGCATATTCAACTACTAATACTGACATTAAGTTACTTTAACATTCAGATTTATGAATCAGTTATAAAAGTTGCAAGATTATAAATCCACAATTTTGGAGATAAGAGCCAAACAATTATAATTAACATTTGCATTTAGAAGTATGATTGTTTACAAAAGCATAACATCAAAATAGAGAGTTGTATGATAAAAAATTAAGCAATATGACCCATATAAAAACCTGACATCACAGCACACACAAAGATCCTAGAGCTTCCTTACACATTTATTAGAATCCATAACACAAAAAAGTTATGATTTTCCCGCTATTAACGCGCAACATCCATCCCATGCATGTACTATAAAATATATATACAAAATAGCTATACTTTAGTGAGGATCCTTCACACCACTACTATCAGAGTTGAGTGGCCTCCTTAATGCCAAAACTATGCACAAAAAATTCTTGGCTTGAACAAGAACAGGACTCTCAGTCATGTACACTATTCACACAAGTAACCAAACTTATTGCTACCATGCTGCAAAATAAGAAATGTGCAATTATAGTCACCAATAAGAAATGTGCAAAATAAGGAAATGACTTGTTTTCCTATTTCTTTCATTTAAATTGACCAAACAATGTTGACGAAAAAATAAGGAATATGCTAACCATAAACAAAAACTTAAGTAACCACATAGAAAAAATCAATAATACATTATATTACGATACAACAAATCAAATTATACAATTAAAATTAAAACAAAATACTCGAATATGACACACATAACAAAATACAATCTTAAGAAAATGCATGTCTAATATCTAAAATTTGAACAAAACAAAAAAGGGAACTTATTATATACAATAAAACATAAAGAATATAAAATAACTACAACAACAATTGAAACTTGCAAAAGAATATGTTAGCTAGTTCTCACCATTGAACTAATTGTAGCAGAGATGCCAATATAATGGCTAACTTTGAATTCTCACTCTAAAATAAGGACAAAATTCTTTAGTATTTATTTTCAACACCCTAAAACTGCCTGTAGTCATATTGCTACTCAGATTTCCAAATAAATTAATCTCATAATCTTAAGCAAGTGCTTGAATTTTGGAAGTAGGTAAAACCTAAAGGAAAAAAGAGAACTATAGAGAATACTAAGAGTATCTCTAATGCAAAATGGGTTTCTTAACCAACTTTTTGTGGTCCCTATAATACTTTTTGTAGTCTCTACAATGTCATGTTACTTCTAAAAAACTCACCAAATATTTTGCTCCAATGCAAGAAATCACAAGGAACTCAAAAAAATCCACATATTTATATTTTTAATAAAATTTAATAATAAATAATGGCTCTTTTGTTTTTATTTTTCTTTGTATTTATTTTCTTTTTCTTTGCAATGGCTCTTTGAAAAAAAATGCACAAACGAAATGCGTAACAAAATTTTTACCATCTCATTAATAATATAATTACTTTTGCATTTATTTTCTTTCTTTGCAATGACTCTTTTGTTTTTGTTTACCAGTCAATTTATTATGATCAATTTGTGCATCCTTTTTCAAATCAGCACACCTGCACACGCGTCCAAACACACACACCCCAATTTTATGTTTCAGCCCATTACCCCCCCCCCCCCAAACACCGGTCCACATGCCCAATGCTAGAAGCTTCTTCTGGCTTCTTCACTTCCAATTTTTTTTTCTCTTCTCTGATGTGCCTTTCTTCTTCACTTCCAATTTCTTTTGTCTCCTTCTCTATTGCGCCTTTCTCTGAGCCTTCTCCTTCTCTGTGCATGACCTTATTGGCTTCTTCACTCTTTTCTCTGCGCCTCATCGAAGGTCCTCCACTCGAGCTAGCTTCCTCGCACCGCGTCCACCATCGTGGTCTCTTCACCGTCGCCGTGTGTCCACCATCGTGGTCCCTTGCGGTTGCGGTCCTTCGTCGTGGCTGTCCTTCGCCGTCGCAGTCTTTCACCACCGCGGTCCCTTCGCCGTTGCGGTCCTTCGCCGTCGTGGTCCCCTCGCCGTCTCGCCATCAGGTTAGTTATTTTTCCTCTTCCTCGCGCTGGTAGTTGATCTGAAACGCATCTCTCTCTCCTCAAGTTTGCGTTCCTTATATAAGAAACACATTTCTCCCTTCAAGAACCTGTTCCGCCACGTAAGCGCTCTCCAATGCAAGATTTCTTCACGGAACCGTTTCGTCATCTGAAGGAACGCTTGAAGATACCACGTTGGAGATGCTCTAACTAACTCTAAATGCCACTTTTTTCAACCCTTTTAACATTTGCTTTAGTTAGGTTCAATACCTACAAATAAAATGTGCCTTCAGCATTACCGACATCATGTTAAAAAAAGCAACACGCATAAATCTAACAATATATATATATATATATATATATATATATAATTAGTTACGAAGAAGGAATGATAATAACATGGAGAGTATATAGAAAATTTGAACAAAAACAGAAAAGGAAACTAATTATAAATATAATAACTACAACACTTGAAACCTGCACATGAGGGATAGGTTGTGCTAGTTCTCACCCCCGGTAATTTATTAAGAAGTAGATCAAAAGAGTTTGCAAAATCAATTTGTTACACCATGTCACTATCTCTAATAAGCTAATCAATCCATAACGAGGAATTGAGAACACCTTAAGTGGACTGTAATAACAATATAGATCTGGCCCATCATAATTCAATATATTGTCTTTATAAACAATTTCTAATGAACCAATGAAAAAATGAATCTTCATGAAAACTTTTGAGTCATGAATAATTTCATATATTTACAACGAATAATTGCATATGTTGTGTTTACTATAATTTTTTTCATTAGTATTCTCCATCATATTCAAAACATGCTTCTACTCTTGAACACCATCTTCATAAAGTACTTTTTTCTTATTCTTTCAAGGATTAATTTTATAAGTGCGGACCTACTAGGAACAAAAGTTTTCTTCACACCATAAGAGTTCGCAACTCTATCCTCAAGTTAATGCACTTAAACAAAAGCATTCCTCCATGGGAACAAAAGCAACCATCGTTCCATATGGCACATTTGCATTTTTTTTTTCATTTTATTGAGTTGTTAGCATATTTGGCAATTCTAAGTTGCTTTATCATCAAGTACTTATGTGGCTGCAATAAAAAGTAAAAAAAAAAAAAATAAAGAATGAGTATCAGTTGCAATTGTATATTCTACATCCCCAGAGTTGGATGAACTTGTAGCAAATTGAATAAATCAATCCTACCAAAATATATTTTTGTCATGGTTTCTTATTTGCAAAAAGTTGTTCTTTTGGTGCAGATTGCTTCAATTTCTTGTGTCTCTTGGCCGTAGGTGGTAGCTAGAATGAACAAAAGCAGGATAAAATTTTTGGAAGTGTAATCCAATCACTATTTTCACATCCATTATCATATATTCTAGAATACCGCTAACCTTCAATCTTCTTTACCAGTGTCCTGTTGTTTATCGGCTGACCGACAATCATATTTTTCAGCCAGGTTTATCGGGTTTCAGATTGGTCTCGATTCCTTGCTCCGGCCTAATGTTGATTATCATATGTGTGAAAATATCATAAAATTTTGGATAAATAGCCTTTTTTACATGGAAATGTAGAAATAAATTCATATGCGAAAGATGAAAATTTAAATTTTAGTCTTTAAAAGTGAAAAAAATGTGACAAATTCATTCATTTTTGTTATCGTTAATGAAAGAATCTACGTAGATATTTAAGGATGAATTTGTCAGTGTCCTACATATCCAAGAACGAAAATAGCTATTTACCCAAAATATAATTTAATTTTCATCTTTTTCCCTTTTTTAATCGGTTACAAGCATAACATTACAATAAACACTTAAAAAATAGGAAAACAAACATAAATTAGAACAAACATAATAACAAACATAATATTGATTAATAAACATATTTATTTTTCTAAAATTTCTAATGTGACAGTAACTTATCCAAAATATGAAACTTAAACAAAAATGCACGACCATTAAGTTAATCCTTACAAAACACAACTTGATTTTGTCATTACCTAATGTTATCATATTCAAAATATGAGACTCAAACAAAAGTGCACAATCATTAAGTTAATCCTTACAAAATATAACTTGATTTTATCACTACCTAATATTGTCAGAATAGAATTTCAGAGCAACAAACAAATAAATTATACTTATTAATCAATATTGTGTTTATTATTATGTTTGTTCTAACTTATGCTTACTTTCCTATTTTTTAAATCCTTATTGTAATATTATGCTTGTAACGATTAAAAAAGAAAAAATGAAAATTAAATTATATTTAGTCATTTTCATCTCTTAATGTGTAAAACATTGACAAATTTGTTCTTGAATATGTGACATAGGCTCTTTCATTAACGCTAATAGATAAAAATTAACAAATGAATCAATTTGTTGCAATTTTTTTCACTTTCGAAGATTAAAATTTGGACTCATTTTTCAAAAACGAATTTGTCCGTACTCTACACATTTATAGACAAAAATATCTATTTACCCTAAAAAAAATTTCATGTATTATTAAATTGTCAGAATATTTTTCTCTGTCAAGAAAATTTTATGGCGGTTTAAGAATTACCACAACATATTTTATGAATTTTTTTATACTACAAACTTCCGATATCTTCCATAAGTAATCCTACTTCAACATGTGGGACTACCACAAGCAGTACAATTATCCGTTGAGACATCGGACCAAAGTTATAAAACTCGGTTCGGCCCGGCCGGTTGGACCGGTTCAACCGGGACTCGGTACCATGACCAGGCCGAGTTGGTTATCGGACCGCGCGTGCATGTGGCCCAGTTTAGCCTGGAGAAAACCGGACGGTTTTGGGAAGAACCGGAAATCCGACCGGTTTTTAGGACCCGGACCGGGTTGTGCACGCGTCGCCGCCACTCGACTCAACCACCGCCGCGCCGGCCTCACTCTGAGGAAAGACAAGAAGAAGAAGAGGAAGTGTGAAGCACTGAACCGGAAGCGAAACTGAAAGAGAAAATGGAGAAGAGAAGCGAAAATGGAGAAGATATAGTAAAAATAAGGATATGACTTGCTGCATGTATTGTAGAGAAGCAAAAATGGTCCAATGGAGAAGAGAAGCGGAAATTGAGAATAGTAGCGAAGCTGAAATGGTCTACTGGAGAAGACAAGCGGCGCAAACGTTGCTAGCAACTATTTATATCATTATCATTTAGGTTTAGCTTTACATGGGCCAACATCCTGAAACCATTTTGCTTCCTTTACCCTCCATTTTTCTATTTGACTCCTTGCTCATTTTTCTAATTAAAAATTAAATTTGTGTTTTAATTTAAATAGTTGCTATTACCATTCTCTTTTATTATTAATACATTTTACTTTTTTTTTATCAATTTTAATACTTTAATTATTATTTTAAATTTTTTAATATACTTTTCTTAATCAAATAATGTTAGTTATACACTTATATATAATATAATTTTAAAATTTTTAATATACACCGAGTTAAACTAGATCAATTAATGATCCACCGATTAAACCACTAATCCACTAACTCGATCGGGTCAATAATCGAACTGATTTTCACAACTTTGCATCGGACAGTTAAAGTTAAATAACTCTACCATTCATCTACAAGCTCGCTTAGTGGTATTTTTTACAATTTTAAAGTATAAAAAAAAAATATAAAACTAATGATCCAAAATGCCTTTTTATTTTTTAAACAAGTGTAAAAATCCAAACCATTAGATTAATCTAATGATCCAAAATGAGGGAAAGTTACAAAAGTCCCCGAATCCATTTTGCATCTTCATTATTTTCTTGTAGTTGAGAAGCTTCGCAAACAAAAGCAAAGAACACGAGACAGTCACAGAACCATTCCATAGACATGTCAGGTGTTGGCCCTCTTTCTCAGGATTGGGAACCCGTCGTCCTCCGCAAGAAGGCTCCCACCGCCGCCGCCAAGAAGGATGAGAAAGCCGTCAATGCCGCCCGCCGCTCCGGCGCCGAAATCGAAACCCTAAAAAAATGTTCCTTCCCAAAACCCTCACCGATTGATCAATTTATTGTCTTTTCTTCTTTTGTTTCTAAATATAGGATCTGAACGTGTTTTTTCTTGGGATTATTGCAGCTGGCTTTGATGATTTGGTGTTTTAAAGGGTTAGGAAAAATGATCTTGATATTTATTTTGTCAGGAAGAGGGGTTGGGGAAAAAATTTATTAAACAATTTCTTATGGAATGATCGTGGATGTGTCTTATGTGTTTGTGTGTGCTTGTGTGTGTGTGTGTGTGTGTGTGTGTGTGTGTGTGTGTGTGTGTGTGTGTGTGTGTGTTTTATTCTTGTTTTTTATAAGCTTTTGTATTTGGATGGTTTGAATTGTGATTGTTCAATTGTTGTTGTTACAGATAATGCTGGGACAAATAAAGCAGCATCTAGCAGCACTTCATTGAACACTAAGAGGCTGGATGATGATACTGAGAGTCTAGCTCGTGAGTATTACAACATATAGATAGATACACAGCTTTATTTTTTCATTTTTCTATCATTGAATGAACCTCAGTGCATCTACTTTTGAATATAGTTATATGGGAAGAATCAAGAGCTGAAATATGTAAACAATAATGACTTCTTTGTCCTGCTTTTCTATTTTTCAACTACAAAATTTTGCTGGTTTTTTTGCATTGTCTTTTGACTCGTAATAGATCTTAATAGATTATGGAGTTTCTGTCTTTTTTGTGAATAGTAATTATGTGCTTGGTAGATTGAAGCATATGATTTAAGCTGGAGGTACCACTGTCTCACCACCACAATAGCTAGAAATGTTGTTTACTCGGGCAAACTTAGGGATGTTATATAGGATCATTCATGCATCTCACCAAACAACTCAAGATTTTAGGGTAATTGGTTCATGACATGGTATTAGAGCCTGTTTGACCAAGTGATCTAAAGTTTGATTCTTGCTGTCTTCATTCTTCTAATAAAAAGTTGAATCTCTTCTCTCAAGGTAAGGGAGCCTGAGAATTAATCATACTTTAAACTCAAAGTGATTTTTGGGGTGTGTTATAAGTGTGATACAAAACCATTTATAATAACTTAAGCTTTTGAGATAGTTAGTTCATGATTACTAAATATTAAGTTTTAACATAATTGCTAGGAAATTCGTTAATCTTTTGGTAGGTTTCTAGTTTTTTTTTCTTGTTTGATTTTGTCACTCATACTTAAGTTATATAGAAATCAATGTTAATTTTTTTTTTTTTTTTTTGTGAGTAGTCAATGTTAATTCTTAAACCTAAGCACAAATAAGAAAATGTATATGTACATAGTAGAAATGATGACATAAATTTAGATATGATAGTAATCCCCTCTCCCAACCAAAATAAAGATGTTTCTGCAAGGTGAATTACTGCTTTGTTGTCCTATATGAAGTTTCCAACTAAGTTAAATGAAACATTTTTTCTTTGAGCTTTGTCATTATAACTTTGTGTCCTGCATACAATCTGTTTCACATACTTTCAAGGAGTGTATCATGTGAAATTGAATGGTTATAAATTTACTCCTCTCACACATTCAGTTGATATACCCCTCTGTATTTTGGCTACATAATTTTGTTTTATTTTTTCTTATGCTTGATGAGATGTGGAATGACTATTGGTCATTGGATCATTAATTCTAGGTTTTGATATAAAAAATTCTCTGGCTTTGTGAGCATAAAAAATAGTTGAAACTTGAACCCGTTGTTCTGTTTGTTTTATTTGTTTACTTATTATGCATATTTTGGATTCATATAATATGATCTGCTTAATAGATGAGAGAATTATGGCGAACAGTAGCACTGTTGTTCAAGTTTTAGATTTCTTGAGCTAAAATAAAACCTCCGATTCATTTTCTTTCTCTTGGCTTGAAGATCTTGTTTTTATCCTTTAATATCAAATATTCTTTAATGGCATCTTTCCGTACCTTGGTGCACATGTAATGTGACTGCACTTTTTTGTGTGCAGATGAGAAGGTACCAACTGAACTTAAGAAGGCTATAATGCAAGCTAGGATGGACAAGAAACTTACTCAGTCTCAGCTTGCTCAAGTATTACTCTTCCTTCAGTAGAATTATTTTTAATATATTATCGATCTCTTTATTTTCCTTATTAGCAATTAGGCATTATTAATGACGTGCATTGTTACTTGCAGCTGATCAATGAGAAACCTCAAGTGATCCAGGAGTATGAGTCAGGGAAAGCCATTCCAAACCAGCAGATAATTGGCAAGTTGGAAAGAGCCCTTGGAACTAAATTGCGTGGCAAGAAATAAGGAACTTAGTGTCATGTTGTGCATGTCTTTTGCGATGTGTGTCACTATGGGAGTGTTTTGCGTTTGCTAGCTAATTGTGTATATTTAAGACAGTGAAAATGGTTGTGTGGACCTGTGCCTTTCCCCTGTTCGGATAAATAAAGTTGCATTTTCAGTTTAAATCCTACTTTTGGGGTGTTATTGGTTTTGGACGAGTGTGTATTGGCTTAATTTGGAGCTTCTTTTTTTTTTTTTTTCCTTTAAATATTTTCTCTATAAGAGATTTTTTAGAACCGACTTATGTTTTGAAAGGATCCAAGATAATTTTTTAGTGCATTTTTTCATTTTGCGTTGTTTGTTACAATTTTTTATTCAGGATATAAAATAGTTTTACATAAAATACTTTCATATTGTCACTTAATTACAAATTATTATTTGTATGATTTAACATAGTTATTATAAAGTCAATTAATTACAAACTATTAATAATATAATTTTTAAGGTAATTATTATTTCTTTTGATCTTATTTATAAGATCAAATTATTTAATAAAAATTAGATTTTATACCTTTGCGATGTGTTTGATTAAATTATAAAATTTTAAATTTATACATAGTATTATTTGTAGTTAATATTATTTTTAAAATATATAAATAAATAAATTTTTAATTTTTAAAATATTTACATTAAAATTGAATAAAAATATTAATCATATTTTTAATTGAGTAATAATATTAAAATAATACAAATATATAAATTCAAAAGAAAAATAATAAATATAAATTTATAGTTATTTAAATTAAAAGTTATCATGGCTGGCCTGTTTTCGAGGTTTGCGTGATGTTGTGTGCAAATCAGATTCTCGGGGATTTGGATGATTCGTAAGAGAAATAGCATGTTAGTTAGGGACCAATACATTTCTTGTTTTACTTATATTAGATGATTATGCTCATGTTCTTCCTCTATTCTATCTTCTACATTTCCTTTGAATCAAGTTGACATCTTTTATTTTGAGTGATAATTTCGAAAAAGATATTCTCTAATCCCTTTTCTCCAAAAAACTTGAGTAGTATTTCTACTTTTGATTCACTACAAGAACAAAGATTCTAAGGGTCGGTGAGGACTCTTTGCGTTGGTTTGAGAAAAGACAAAAAGAGACGAAATTAGAACTTAGAATTGAGGGGTTGGAGTTGGACCGTTTGGTCACTTTGGTGTACTTAATGAAACCATGTATTTTGATTAATATATCTCAGTCAATCATTTTAATCCTACAGTGGATAATGGGAGAGAATCCAAATCCGATTCAAAGCTAGCTCTTGACTTGATCCTTCAAGGGGTCCAACAATGGCATCCATATGCCACTTTGATTGCACATATTCAAAGCTTCAAATATCATGCATGGAGCTTGTCATTTTCTTATCAACCCTCTTGGAATGCTCAAGTTAGTCTTTGCAGCTGATTCTTTAGGAACTTTATTCCTTCTTTGCAATTAGTAGCTTTTATTTTCCCATCATAACAAAACCTGTGCTATAACATATTTTAAAAATAAAATTGTTGAGTTTATGAAGAAGATGCTCAAAAGAGTATGTTAGAAACGGTACCACTAGCATCTTTCTTTGGGTCTTATTAGGAGTATTAGTTAGAGAACTAAAAAGAATAAATATAAGATGATAAAAAATCATCAATAACACACTTTTTCATTGGATTCCTCATAAGATGAAGCGTTGTAAACTTAATATTCATAGTTGTAAATATACCTCCGTCCAGTATATTGACATGCATTGATAGCTATTGTATTCTATAATTCTTTTTTCTTATTATTTACTCACACAGTAAAAAACACATAACACAGTGGTCTAGTTTATTACAAATCTAGGTAGTGAAACTAGACCATGTTGTTATGATTAACCAGTTCCATTTTGACTGGCATTCATGATCTGTATGGTAATAGTCGCAAGACAACTTCATAAGAGACTGGATTCAAATCCGGTATTACATTCAAAAAATAGTTCCATTTCCCTTTAAGATAATAACTATCCAATTAATCTGGCAGCACAACAAATACCAAATCCAATAGAGGGAAAACATTTGGGCCAACATTTAAAAATTTTCATAAATTTCAACCGCAGATTATATGAATAAATACAATACACTGGGGAAATTTTTATTGTCAGCAATAAAAATGAAATTTCTAATTTCCATCAACCATTAAATACACTTCAACACTAGCCATTCCAGCCAACATTCTAATACATAGTAGCTTCAAAAGCAAAGTAGTAAACTAGAGCATACGTGATTTGGAACAATCATCACAGTTGAGAGTATTATTCTATAAACAAAAGAATGAAACTATACTTATGAAATTTCAAAAGCGACATTGAAATCAACAAAGGCACACGCATCAACTGCTCCTGGGAAACCCCACCAAATCCTCGGATGTATAATCTCAACGCTACCTCTGTCAAAAACCAAACCCAACTCGTTAATTCACACGCAATCCAAAACAAAGCCCAAAACTTAATCCTTTTTTCAAACCTCGAATGAATAAAATTAAAAAAAAGAAAAAAAAAAAAGCAGAGTGCAACATTCACACACCTTGCCAGTCTCAGCATCATCCGGAACCTTGTAGGAATCGGCACAAACCTCCGACAACCACTGGCCAAGCAAAAGGGTCTGCAGTGACAACAAAAAAACCAAATTCAAGAGTTTTGTTTATGTCCGACACTGGCAAAACAACAACACAAACAAAATCGAAAAGCTTTAAGGAAATAACAATAATAATAATAATAATAAGAAAATGAATCAGCTTACATCCAATTGCTTCTGCACATTTCTGGGCCTCTTCTTGGGCCTGCGGGGAGGCCGGTGGCCCACAATCCTCATAAAATCAACCTCAATCTCCTTCTTTGCCAGCGCCGGAGAAAACTTCACCGGCCGCCGCTCTTTCTTCTCCGCCGACACTCTCAACGGCGATAACGATGACCCCCCGCCACCGCCCCTCCTCTCGTCAATCCTCACTCCCTTGTCTCCGGCCACCGGAGCCCGCCGCTTACGCAGATTCCACCTCATCACTCCAGTAACCGGCGGCGGCGGCGGCTGCGAGTCGTTCATCTCGACATCATTATTGTATTCTGCGACCTCCTTGCCGAGAAACGCGTCCTTTATTCGATCGACCTCGTTCTTGAGATCAAGCATGAGCTTATCCCTCAGGGCGTCGATCCCCTCGCCGGCGGCGCCAGCGGAGGAGGAGTCGGAGGGGAGTTTGGTGCAGCGGAGGTGGCGCTGACTCCCCGACTTCAAACAAGGCAACATGAAATTGTGAAGAGGCTTCGTAAACACTATTTTCCCCCAAAAAGAAAACAACGACGAGTGTATTATTATTATTATTATTCAGCAGAACTTGCGAAGCGGAGAAATTGAAAGAAGGAGAAAGACGAAAGCTTCAGGTTGGGTTTTGGCGGGAAAAAACAAATCTATCCTCCTATATTACGCGGGACAAAACTTTTCTAGAATATTTCTGAAAGATTATTTAAAAAAAAAATTCTTCATAAGTTATGCATATGTTTATTTATAGAAATTATCTTGTATTAGCTTCTCCAAAATATGCTTTTAGCTAATATATAATCTAATTTAAACTTATAAAAAAAAATACTTTGTTTTAATATATTTTTTTCTCATTAATGTTTATCGAAATAAACTCATAATACATTTGGTCATAGCTTTGGTGGTGGGAGGAAATAAATGAATTTTATTATCTGAAGGATAATTAATAATTATTTATTTTCATAATGTTACTTCGTGATAACCTTTATTTTCTAGATTCTTGTGATTCACAACATTTAATAAGAAATAAGAGGATTTAAAAAATAAAAATTTTCAAATGTAAAAACATACAAATTAATTAAGATGTTAGAATAACATTATTATTTATAATTCAATTAATTTTTCAAGTTAGAGTTTAATTAAAATGCATTAATTGTATATTTTTTTATTCCCATCCAATTTCATGTTATGTATGATAAAATTGTTAAATTTTATAATAATTATTTTAAAAATAATATATAAAATAATTTCTAATTAATTGACAAATTAATTTTTTTGTTATTATGAAAATTAAACTCTATTATTTACATTTTTCATTTTTAAAAGTTCAAAATATGTCTATCACATATATAATGTCCATCGTAACACCCCGTATGCATATGGTGTTTAATAGTTACTTAATAATAATTAATTTAAAATCAATTATTTAAAACCAACGGAAGCGTCCTAAATTTTTCTGGTTTACTCCAACATTTCCCACTTGTCCGACTGTTGCTGAGCAGTTTTTGGATTCAAAAAAACATGACGTCATCATTATTCCTTTCAAAATCATATTCTTGATTCATCATGTATGGTAGTATCCGCAATTACATATACGAATGCCAAGACACCACAACAAGCCTCTACGATCCAGATAACATAAAAAACGGCAGGTAAAGACAATAATATCCATACAGATATATCAGGAGAATCAAAAATCACATATATCTATATATATAAATACATCATCAAAACAATGATTATGGCTAAACAAAAGAATAGACATATTGTGTCATGATCTCTCAGATCATATCCTCACAAGAGGGTACAAAATATATAGTGTTTGTACATCACAATTCATACATGATCCAAAATATATGTGCACACACATCTTCCCTCGTAGAGGTACAAAATACATCATATACATAAAGCAGTGAGCCACAGTGCTCTCAAAGTACTTCCCAAGCAGCTATACAATGTCTGTCCCTATTGGGGCCTCCCGCCCTGGGACCCATCATCTCTGCCAGAAGCATCACCTGCAAAATATAATCCCCACACACGGCATTCTTGGAGGCTTCTCCTCCCCCTGGCTCACTTCCATGATAGCATAACATCAAAGGCATCACAACACTAGGCCTTCTGGTCCTCATAACAACACATAGACATTCTCTAGTTCTAATGTGTATTTGCGGTACTACACCCGCCAAAGATGCATCATCATCAGCATCGAGACTCTCAGTCCCAAGTGTGAGGCCGGAACTCACACATGTGTCATCCCATCGGGAGCTACCCCTTTACACATGGATACACGTACATGGCACCTCTGAGAATAGGCTTCAACCGTGATGGCACCAACTATCTCTGGTCTTAAGGGATCATACACCCTTTACGTGAGCAAACCGACTAGGAGTTGCGCTTTACTCCTAGGGAGGTCCATATCTATCTAACTGGCCAGAAGATCTATCCGAAAGGCAAACATACACAAGGCACAGAAACAGGTATACATATTATCATGAGGAAAGCTGTAACATCTAATTCAATGCATATGAATCATGTATGCAACCATCACTCCCTCAGAGTATGGTGGAACTCAGGCAATGGGAAACATTCCCAAGAACAAAGAACTTACCTGCTCTAAGTGTTACACCGGTTCTCTCGGCCTCGTGGTCACAACCACCAACAATCTGTGTATCACGCCCCTACATAAAGGCATACAAACAATCAATAACGGTTCTCAACCGTTAGAATGAAAAGAGACGCTATACTTTTCCATCTAAACATCTTTTTCGAAGTTATAAGGACTAGTAACCTAATTGGTGACTTACAGACCCCCAACAAGATCTATCTCGGCCTAACCAAGGCACTAGAGTCTCCCTAAGACCCTGCATAAACCAATTCAAAGAGTTCAATCCATGCCACATTTCAATGATTATCAAGGTGGCTAAAGCAGTTACTTCAACACATTTCTCCGTTTATATAGTCTCCTAACCTTATATTGTAAAAGCACCAAGGCTCATACATTTCATAATATCATCAATCTAACCAACATTCTTCCTACACATACATTCCTCAGAACCAAATTCCAAAGCATGCGAACTTGAGGGATCTCAAAACAACACCGTGAGGACCTAATGGGAGAGTTTATAGATAGGTAAGGGGAATTTATTGTTTGGTTAATGTTTTTGATACCATAGTTGGGGGTCAGGGAACCCAATTATGGAGATATATGTCTGTTCTTTTTGTGTGCTGGTTTTCAAGAAAAACTATGTTTTAAACTAATTGGATGTGATGTATTTACTACTTATGTATGTTTGTTCCTGTTGTGTGCTCGTTTTCAAGAAAAACTACGTTTTTTAACTAATGGGATGCGATAAATTTATTATTGATGGATAAAATTGTGAATGATGTTGTTGTTGTAATGATTGAATTTTTGGGAAAAGTCTTAATTTCAAAGGAGACTCTGCCAAATTTTTTTTAATATGTTCTCCTAGTTAATTCTTTATTAAATTTTTCAAATGGGCATAAGAGTTTGTTTTCTTTACTGTAGTCCTCATCTTTAATTTAGAATTTTCCTAAAATACCAGTCTCGTGGTAATATGGATTGTGAATGAATGAGGTTTGTGTTGTCTGAAGACCTGGAGAATGTGAATCTCAGGTGTATGGTATATAGACGTGAAATGCAATTGTTTGTGATGCTGATGATGATATTGAAATGAAATTACATTGATGATTATATTAATATGAGATGATATTGATGATTATGATGATGATGTTGAAATGAGATAATGTTGATCATGTTGATGATGTTGAAATGAGATAATGATGATGTGGTTGATGATGTTGAAATGAGATAATGTTGACGTGGTTCATGATGTTGAAATGAGATGATATTGATGTTTATAATGATGATATTGAAATAAAATGGTGTGATGACATTGAGATGACATGATGTTGATGTTCATAATGATATTGATGAGAGATAATGTTGATGTTGATAATGTCATTGTATATTGTGGATACACATGGGGGTGCATGACTGGATATCCTTGCAATGAAGGGTTGGTCCCTATCTATGGTCAGTGCATTGATGAGCCCATGGTTGTATGTTGTATATGTATATGTGAGGTATAATGATCTATTGGATATCCTTGCGAGGAAGGGTTGGTCCCTATTCACGGTCAATGCATGGATGAACCCATATTTGTATGTTGTGTATGTACATGGGGGGATGCATGACTGGATATCCTTGCAAGGAAGGGCTGGTCTCTATCCATGGTCAGTGCATTGCTGGTGCCCATATTTCATACTTCATAATTGCATGGATGGAAATAGAATGAAGGCAGTGTGTACCTATGATTTTTTTATGGGCTAAAAGCCCAGGTACTAAGGGGCCACTCGGTTTGGAATTCTCTTGTGACTTTGGTTGATCACCATGGGGGGATGGCCAGTGCACGATAGAGTGACCCTGATAAACGATTGAATCATTTTTCTGAGAAAGGTTATTTCCATGAGTATGGTACCACATTGAATGGTTAGAGTGAAACCAGGTGCATGCATCATTCTGTGCATAATTGATTTGATTGTGGAAAAAGTTGATGATTGATTTGTTAAGTGTGTGTTGAACTGACTAATGGTTGAGAATGATTGTAGTTATAATCATTGTTTTCTTGTTAATTATTGTTGTTTGGTGCTTATTGATTTTGTATAATAAACTCACCCTTGCAATTTGTGTACCGTGTGGTTGGTATCTATGATGATTCTGAACCTTTGTTTGTGGGAGCATATAAGCAGCAGTAGGTGACCTTGGAGGGAGATCCTTTTGTTGGCACCGCCAAGCCGACGTGATAACGTTGGTGTTCATTTTGGGAGAAAGTCTCTTTCTTAGTTGATTTCTTGATTCTCTTTAATCGGGCATGTAAACCCTAAGCTTATATATTTATTAAAAGCTAAATTATGTTATGATATGGGAATGATATGTAACGGTTTACAATAGAAATACATATGTATTTATTTATGTATTTGTGCGTTGTTTGATAAGGGTATTACAACAGAAAATTTACTAATATTTCTATCTTACAAATCAGTAATTTAGATTTTACGAATAATAATTTACAATTATCACAACAGTAGAATTTATACAATATATCTCACAATGGTAACTTGACAATAATTATACCCTAGAAGATTTTACTTATAACCATCTCAGTTCATTGGTGCATGTTCTGAGCAAGGAGATATAAAATGAAAAAATGGGAAATAAGGAAGGGGCAAAGACAAGAGATATGACAAAACTGGTAACAAAAAAGGAATGAAGAAGACTTATTAACTCAATTATTTCTCGAGAGTAAAACCCATTTTATTAAGCATTGGATGAAGAGAGGAAAAGAATAGCCTTTTAAAACTAATTCATTTCATTCATTTACCCTCACTTTTAATCCTAATAATACACAATATAGATACATTCTCATTCAACTCCTTAATTTGTTTTTAATTGCAGGGAATGTAAACAACTATCTTAATGTCCCTTTCATGTCCCACCATACTGTTTCTATCACAAAAGCCTTTGTTTATCAGCCCAACCTAAATCCTCAAAGACATCAATAAATACTATTGACATTTCGTAGTTCAAAAAAAGAAATGTTTTAATAATATAAATATGAAATGAGTTCCTAGTTGAATGTTTAAACACACATAGGTTAAACTAATATAGAACAATGACATATCCCAAGTGCCAAGAATTTCAGTTTATAACTCTTTTTGGAGAATGTTTACTGGATAGCAGTTGTACATTAAGCTGATTTTTAGCTCCAAATTTTCAACCATATTTGCCCGCATAAATGCAAAATTGAAGCCCCCCAATTTAGAATAACGAAGTCAATATGTACATGAAGAATTCAAATACCTAGCTGCAATCTCAAGGGAATAAGAAGCATAAGCTAAAACCAGACCAACACCACCTATACCCAACATAAAGATTTGAAACTTCTTTAATTGAACAAAAATCCAAAATAAGTTTAGGAGCAAAGTTAACAAAATTTGCTAGTTGTTCGATGCCACAATGGAGGGTAATATTCATATGACTTCAAACAAGGAAGAAAAAATAACCAGAAAATGGTGCTTAGTACCTTATTATAATGCTCCTTAGCTTGAGCAGGCAAAACTTTTGGATCTTCACAAGACTGCTTTATTTCCCAGAACATCACATCCTATAGCAGTGTAACTAGTCTAAATAAGATCTTTTAATATTAAAAATCAACTTTTAAATGTTGCTAAAGATAAGATACTTAGGGTGTCAAGATTCTGTTTGGGTTCAAAAGTATACCATTTATCAAGTTCAATGTCTCACAGCAGTAAATATTAATTTCTCTAGGCTATATAAGCTGGAATGAAAAATATATCAACATGTTGTGAAGAAGAACCCTCCTTCTTGGAAATGTCCTTATCCTTGCAAGATGAATAACCATACGAAGACTTCTTGTAGGCTTGTTTTCTCTTCAATTGTTGCTCCACTTTCACAGCCTTATGTATAAGTTCATCCAAGGTGTTGTAGCTTTGAAGCTTTACAACATCTTTAATATCCCTATTCAAACCATTCAAAAGTCTAGCCATTGTAGCCTTATTAGTCTCTTCATTGTTTGCTCTCATCAAATAAATCTCCATTTCCTTGTAATAATCATCAACACTTTTACTTCCTTGATAGAGCCTTTGTAACTTGTTGTAACACCCCGTAGGCCTCTGGTGTATTATCATTCACAATATCAGATTTGCGCTTCATTAACATTAATTAAAATTTAGCGGAAGTATAGAATCGCTTTTCTTGATTTCATTATGTATGAAATGGAACAAAACACAATAATATACACATCAGGAATATAAACACCCTTGATGATCCAGTTTATCATACAGAAATATAGGCAGATAAGCAGATACAACACAATATACTCAGGAGGAAATACTCATATCATTACATCAACAGTTTTGTACATATACATATACAATCAGTCTCAACACCACACCGTGGTGATACAAAAGAATAACAGCCCTCACATGAGGGTATACAGAACTATACATAACTCAGGTGTACACACACCTTCCCTTCTCAAGGGTACAAAACAAAATCAAAACAAAACTGAGCCTTCAAGCTCTCTCTCTGTCATCTGGCTTAGCAGACACGTCTCTACTGGGGCCTCCTGCCCTGAGACTGCTCTCCTCTGCCAGAAGAGTCACCTGTAAACATATAAACCCCACATGGGGTGAGATACACATCTCAGTAAGCTCAGGATCCATGGAGGAATCTCCTCCACCCTGGCCCACTCTCCATGATACAAACATCAAGCAGTCACAAACAAATGGCCACCCGGCCCTCCTAATAACATAAACATTCATCTTGCTCTATGTACGATGATATCATCGACGCCTAACCTCAGTGTGAGACTGGAACTCACACCCGTGCCATCCCATCGGGAGCTACCCCTTACGCATGGATGCACGTATATGGTACCTCCGAGAATAGGAATCAACCGCGACGGGACACACCTATTCCCTTGGTCTAGAGGATCACCAATCCCCTGGGATATCATCGACCATGAGCCAACCATACTAGGAAGAAAACCATCTCCTAGGGAGGTCCATATCTATCTTACTGGCCAGAAGATCTAATAACAGGCATAATACATTTCTCAAGCATAAATGCACATACATATCATTATGAGAATCAATACATGCATCATGAATATGATCAGTACTCCTCCAGAGTGTGGTGTGGCACAACAAGCGGGAAATTATCCCCAGGGACCAAGAACTTACCTGGCAAAGCCTCGCTCTGCAGTTCTTTCCCTGCTCTGTGGCACCCGCCACCGACACCCTCGGTGTCAAGCCCTAATCAAGGCATATAGGTTCATATCAATAACCAAATACAATCAACATTCATTCACAGGGAACACAGAAATCCTCTAACTTAGGGTTTATCAAGTTCAGCCCATAATTCAATATATCTCTGGAACGGTCTGACCCTCATCAAAGGCACCGTCCAACTAGCCTCACAGGCTCAGAACAAGGCTCTAGCAGGTCATAAACCCAACAAGTGACTTATCACAAAAGCCACACAAGCAACCACAGAGCCAAGATTCACAGTTCCCCAAATCAAAAACTAAAAGCTAATCCTTCATCACTACATTGCTCTAAACAAGTTTCCCTACAGGACCCTGGGCTAATTCTAGCCCCAGCTCAAGTGGGTCACTATTCACAGAAAAACCCCAAATCTTAAATTAACCGGAGAAACTCGAGTTTCTTACCTCAGTGGCGACCAAAAAGGCTGAAGGACAGCTTACTCAAGCTCTGGTGTCCGTAAAACGCCTTGGGTTTCAGCCAAACTCAAGTTTCTGAGTTTTCCTTTGAAGGAAATGGATTCTCACTAAAAGGGGTTTTTGAAGAGAAAGAATGAAGGATTTAAGCTCTCAATATGTTTCTCACAAGTTTATTGATCATTGGAAGGTGTTTAGGTCAAGAAATAAGGTCCTAGGAAGCTTGGGCACTCCAACAATGGAGGTTTGGGCGTGGGGAGGAAGAAGAACTATTTCTCCCTTTCAATTTTCGCGTTTTGGCCTTTTATACTAGGCCTGCCCGAGGTCTGACGTGGATCGCGCCACCTTTGGCGCTAACCGCGCCACCATGGCGGTGTATGTGGCGCCAACAGCGCCACTGCCACGCCCCCAGCGCCAACTTTTAGAACCTGTGGCGCCACCAGCGCCATCCTCCCTTGGCCCTCTGGCGCCGTCCGCGCCACACTTGGCGCTGATCGCGTGGAAAACCAGTGAAATTTGGTTTTCCAGACCACTTACCGCGCCATCAGCGCCACCCATGGCGCTAACCGCGCGGGCTGGGAAACCTTTGGCGCCCCTCGCGTGGCTCTGGCGCTCTGGGCGTTAAGTTCCAGTGGGTTTGGTGCTACCCGCGTCAACCCTAGCGCTACCCGCGTCACACCCTTCACAGGGTTTTCTGCTGAACAATCCCAGCGTTAACCGTGTGGTATCTGGCGCCAGCCACGCCACACTAAGGGTTATCACATTCACCCCTCCTTTTTAGGAATTTTGTCCGCAAAATTCAGAAATATACCTGTTAGCCAACTCGGGATACAGCTGCAATAGTTCCTGCTCTCGCTCCCAAGTTTCTTCCTGAGGTGTCCTTCCTTCCCATTGTACCTTGACTATGGGAATAGTCTTGCTGCGGATCTGCTTTTCCATTCTGTCCAGAATCCTCAGGGGTCGTGTAGGACTTGTCAGATTCTCTCTAATCTGAACTTGTCAGGCTCTACCACGTGTGAGGGATCAGCCACATACTTCCTCAACTGAGACACGTGGAACACATCATGTAGCCCTGACAATTGGGGAGGCAACGCTAGCCTATAGGCCACTGGTCCAACCTTCTGAAGGATCTGATATGGACCAATAAACCTAGGGCTAAGCTTCCTAACACCCAAGGCTCGTCCTACCCCCGTAACTGGAGATAATCTCAGAAACACATGATCACCCTTATCAAACTGTAAGGGTCTGTGTTTCTGATCATAATAGCTCCTCTGTCGACTCTGAGCCTTCATCAACTTGTCTCTGATCATCCTGATCTGCTCAGAAGTCTCTTGAACCATCTCAGGTCCAAGGAGCTGTCTCTCTCCTACCTCTGTCCAACAAACCAGAGTTTGACACCGTTGGCCATACAAAGCCTCATATGGTGCCATACCCAAGCTGGCATGAAAACTGTTGTTGTACGAGAACTCCACCAGAGGTAAATATCTGTCCCAGCTAGTACCTTGCTCCAAGGCACAAGCTCTCAGCATATCCTCCAGGGTCTGGATGGTCCTCTCTGTCTGACCATCTATCTGAGGATGGTAGACTGTGTTGAGTCTCAGCTGGGTCCCAAAAGCATCCTGAAGAGCACCCCAAAACCTTGAGGTGAACTTCGGATCTCTGTCACTGATTATACTGTCAGGGACACCATGCAGTCTTACAATCTCCCTGACATACAGCTGGGCCAACTTCTTTGTGGTGTAGTCAGACCTCACAGGCAAGAAATGAGCAGACTTGGTCAGCCTATCCACAATCACCCAGATGGAGTCACATCCACTCTGAGTCCTTGGTAATCCCACCACGAAATCCATGGAAATGCTGTCCCATTTCCACTAAGGGATCTATAAAGGCTGAAGCAGACCAGATGGTCTCTGATGCTCAATCTTTACCTTCTGACACACTAAACACTTTATCACATGTTCAGCTATGTCTCTCTTCATCCCTGGACACCAGAAATTCCTCTTCAGATCATGATCCATCTTAGTGGCTCCTGGATGAATGCTAAACTGGCCCTTATGTGCCTCAGATAGGACGACATCTCTCAACTCGCCCTCAGGCACCACAATACGACCTTGGTACATCACCAAGTTGTGATCCTCCCAGGAGACATCCTGCTGGCCAATCATGGCCCTCACAGCCTCATCCTGCTGCTGAGCTTCTCGAATTCTCCTAATCAGCTCATTATCCACCTTGGTCCTGCTCAACTCAAGACTATGTGCACCTTCTATCACTGTCAGATGCATATCTCTGAATTCCTCCACTAACTTGCAATCAGAGATCATCATGCCGGTGGCACACACATGCTTTCTGCTCAAAGCGTCAGCAACCACGTTTGTTTTGCCTGGATGGTACTTCAACTCGAAGTCATAGTCCTTGAGAAACTCCATCCAACGCCTCTGTCTCATATTCAACTCTTTCTGATCAAAGAGATATCTGAGATTCTTGTGGTCACTGAACACCACCAGCTTCGCACCATATAAATAGTGCCTCCAAATCTTGAGAGCAAACACCACAGCTGCCAGCTCTAGATCATGTGTAGGATAAGACTCTTCATGAGGTTTCAGTTGCCGAGAAGCAAAGGCAACAACCTTCTTATCTTGCATCAGCACACATCCAAGTCCCTACTTGGAAGCGTCACAATACACCTCAAAGGTTCCTTCTGGATCAGGAAGAGTCAACACTGGAGCTGTGGTCAACCGCTCCTTCAGCTCCTGGAAGCATTGCTCGCACTCATGGGTCCAAACAAATGGAACCCCTTTCCGTGTGAGTCGAGTCAGAGGTATCACCAACTGAGAAAACCCCTGAATAAACCTCCGGTAATAGCCGGCTAATCCCAGGAAACTTCGGATCTCAGACACGTCCTTAGGCCTCTCCCAGGACATCACTGCCTCTATCTTGCTGGGATCCACTGATACACTAGCTGCTGAGATCACATGACCCAGAAACTTCACCTCAGTCAGCCAAAACTCACATTTGGCCAACTTAGCATATAGTTGCTTGTCCCTCAAAATCTGAAGGACTGTCCTGAGATGCTCGGCATGCTCCGCCTCTGTCTTGGAGTAGATCAGTATGTCATCGATGAACACTACCACAAACTGATCTAAGAAAGGTCTGAATACCCTGTTCATATAGTCCATGAACACTGCTGGGGCATTCATCAGACCAAAAGGGATGACCTGATACTCAAAATGACCATACCTAGACCGGAAGGCTATCTTAGGTATGTCTGCAGGCTTGATCCGAATCTGATGATATCCGGATCTCAGGTCTATCTTGGAGAACACCCTGGCTCCCCTCAACTGATCCAACAGATCATCAATACGAGGCAGAGGATACTTGTTCTTCACAGTAACCTTATTCAACTGCCTGTAGTCTACACACAGTCTCATACTACCGTCCTTCTTCTTCACAAAGATCACAGGTGCTCCCCAAGGCGAGACACTCGGTCTGATGAACTGTTTGGACAGCAGGTCCTCCAACTGCACCTTCAGCTCCCTCAACTCCGGAGGAGCCATACGATAAGGTGCCGCAGATATCGGGCCCACACCAGGAACTAAATCAATGGAGAACTCAATTTCTCTTTCTGGTGGTAGCTGAGTAATCTCCTCAGGAAACACATCCACAAACTCGCTTACCACCGGGATCTGTGATAAATCAACACTTGGCTTATCTTCTGTCACACCAGCGAAGATATAGCCCTGAGCTCCCTCCATGGTTGCCTTGCGGGCTAGCAAGACTGATAAGAAGGAAGTGGAACTCGATCCAGTCACGTCAGAAGGCACAACTACCCTCTTCTGACAACAGTCTAGCATCACGCCATATTTAGCCAACCAATCCATACCCAGAATCATCTCAAGGGTAGGCATAGCTAGACAAAATAGATCAATCACATACTCTCTACCATCATACAGAAACTGCACGTCTTTGCAGCACGTGCTCACGCGACATCTCTCTCTAGATGCGGTGGTAACCTCCATCGGAGGAGCAAAACTGAGCTTAGGCAATCGGAGCTTATCAACAACCACATCCTGTATGAAGGAATGTGTAGCTCCAGAATCAAACAACACTCTAACATCACAGTCATCGATCAGAACTGTACCTCTGATCAGGTCTGGAACTCTGGCTGCTTCCCTGGCATCCACTGTATACACCCGTCCTGCTGTGGGTGTAGTCATCTCTGCTGGAGCAGCCTGTGCCCGACTCTCTGTCTGTGGGCACTCTCGAGATATGTGGCTTGGCTTGCCACATCGGAAACAGACGATCTGGCCTGAAGCACATGCCCCCACGTGCTCCTTCCCACAAGCTGAACACTTAGGGACTGATCTACTCCGTGCTGAGCCCCTCTTGAATCTATCAGAAGGAGCAGAGGCTCTCAACTCCTTGCCCTTACCCTTTCCGGGTGGGCCAGAACCACTGGGCCTTCTTCCCTCCTGTCTGACTGAGGGAGTAGGCTGTCTACCTCTGTGTCTCCACAATATGTCTTCCACTTGGCGACATTGTCTCACCAAGGTATCCATATCACGGGATCCGCTGCCTATCACCAGCACCTCAATGTCCTCTCTGAGTCCCCTCTGGAACTTGGTGGCTAAAATATCAGCTTCAGGCAAAGGTCTCCTGAAGTGAGCATACTTGGCCAGCTCATTAAATCTGGCCAGATACTCGTCCACTGTCAAGCTCCCCTGGACGAGGCTATCAAACTCCGTCTGCTTCTGCTCCCGGGCATCTCTAGGGAAATACCTATCCAGGAAGCAAGCCTCAAATGTCTGCCAGGTAATCATCTCTCCCCGGCCTCTCAAAAGCTGAGCTGTGGTCGTCCACCACTCGTGGGCATCTCCCTGCAGCATGTAGGTCGCATACAGCAACCTCTGGTGGTCCGGACACTCCATCACAGAAAAGATCTTCTCTAAGGCTTGCAACCACCTTGCTGCAGCCACTGGGTCATAACCACCAAAGAAAACTAGAGGGTTATGCTTACGGAATGTAATAAGCATTTTCCCTCTGGCTGCTGCATCACTCTCAGCCTCAACTTGGGACATCTGGTCCCTTCGCAGGTGGCTTCCACCAACCTGCTGGCGACTTCCCTCGCCCTCATGTGTAGAAGGTGTGGAGGACACTCTGTCATCCCTCCTCAGAATCTTCACCTCCTCTAACAGCTCATGATTAGCCTTCATTAAAGCCTCATTCACCTCTCATGTTGCAGCCATCTCCCGCTGCATATCCCCCTGTGTCTGTCTAGCTGCAGCTATCTCTTGCTGCATCATCTCCTGAGTCTGCCTATTTGCAGCCATCTCTTGCTGCATGGCGGCCAGTGCAGCCGCAACTGGATCAGACAGGGCATTGGTAGCCCTACTGGTGCTTCTAGATCTCACCGTAGCACTACACATGTACATCAATCAGTGAGTTGATCAGGCCCACAGTTAATGTACCCCCATGCAATGCTCATGTCAAACAACAACGATTAAAGTACCAATCAAGTTCCATACATAATGTTCTTATCAAGAAACCACTCTGATACCATTAAATGTAACACTTCGTAGGCCTCCGGTGTATTATCATTCACAATATCAGATTTGCGCTTCATTAACATTAATTAAAATTTAGCGGAAGCATAGAATCACTTTTCTTGATTTCATTATGTATGGAATGGAACAAAACACAATAATATACACATCAGGAATATAAACACCCTTGATGATCCAGTTTATCATACAGAAATATAGGCAGATAAGCAGATACAACACAATATACTCAGGAGGAAATACTCATATCATTACATCAACAATTCTGTACATATACATATACAATCAGTCTCAACACCACATCGTGGTGATACAAAAGAATAACAGCCCTCACATGAGGGTATACAGAACTATACATAACTCAGGTGTACACACACCTTCCCTTCTCAAGGGTACAAAACAAAATTAAAACAAAACTGAGCCTTCAAGCTCTCTCTCTGTCATCTGGCTTAGCAGACACGTCTCTACTGGGGCCTCCTGCCCTGAGACTGCTCTCCTCTGCCAGAAGAGTCACCTGTAAACATATAAACCCCACACGAGGTGAGATACACATCTCAGTAAGCTCAGGATCCATGGAGGAATCTCCTCCACCCTGGCCCACTCTCCATGATACAAACATCAAGCAGTCACAAACAAATGGCCACCCGGCCCTCATAATAACATAAACATTCATCTTGCTCTATGTACGGCGGATATCATCGACGCCTAACCTCAGTGTGAGACCGGAACTCACACCCGTGCCATCCCATCGGGAGCTACCCCTTACGCATGGATGCACGTATATGGTACCTCCGAGAATAGGCAATCAACCGCGACGGGACACACCTATTCCCTTGGTCTGGAGGATCACCGATCCCCTGGGATATCATCGACCATGAGCCAACCATACTAGGAGGAAAACCATCTCCTAGGGAGGTCCATATCTATCTTACTGGCCAAAAGATCTAATAACAGGCATAATACATTTCTCAAGCATAGATGCACATACATATCATTATGAGAATGCAACAATCAATGCATGCATCATGAATATGACCAGTACTCCTCCAGAGTGTGGTGTGGCACAACAAGCGGGAAATTATCCCCAGGGACCAAGAACTACCTGGCAAAGCCTCGCTCTGCAGTTCTTTCCCTGCTCTGTGGCACCCGCCACCGACACCCTCGGTGTCAAGCCCTAATCAAGGCATATAGGTTCATATCAATAACCAAATACAATCAACATTCATTCACAGGGAATACAGAAATCCTCTAACTTAGGGTTTATCATGTTCAGCCCATAATTCAATATATCTCTGGAACGGTCTGACCCTCATCAAAGGCACCGTCCAACTAGCCTCACAGGCTCAAAACAACTTAATCAAAGCTCTAGCAGGTCATAAACCCAACAAGTGACTTATCACAAAAGCCACACAAGCAACCACAGAGCCAAGATTCACAGTTCCCCAAATCAAAAACTGAAAGCTAATCCTTCATCACTACATTGCTCTAAACAAGATTCCCTACAGGACCCTGGGCTAATTCTAGCCCCAGCTCAAGTGGGTCACTATTCACAGAAAAACCTCAAATCCTAAATTAACCGGAGAAACTCGAGTTTCTTACCTCAGTGGCGACCAAAAAGGCTGAAGGACAGCTTACTCAAGCTCTGGTGTCCGTAAAACGCCTTGGGTTTCCGCCAAACTCAAGTTTCTGAGTTTTCCTTTGAAGGAAATGGATTCTCACTAAAAGGGGTTTTTGAAGAGAAAGGATGAAGGATTTAAGCTCTCAAGATGTTTCTCACAAGTTTATTGATCATTGGAAGGTGTTTAGGTCAAGAAATAAGGTCCTAGGAAGCTTGGGCACTCCAACAATGGAGGTTTGGGCGTGGGGAGGAAGAAGAACTGTTTCTCCCTTTCAATTTTCGCGTTTTGGCCTTTTATACTGGGCTTGCCCGAGGTCTGGCGCGGATCGCGCCACCTCTGGCGCTAACTGCGCCACCATGGCGGTGTATGTGGTGCCAACAGCGCCACTGCCACGCCCCCAGCGTCAACTTTCAGAACCTGTGGCGCCACCCGCGCCACATTGGCGCCATCAGCGCCATCCTCCCTTGGCCCTCTGGCGCCATTCACGCCACACCTGGCGCTGATCGCGTGGAAAACCAGTGAAATTTGGTTTTCCAGACCACTTACCGCGCCATCAGCGCTAACCGCGCGGGCTGGGAAACCTCTGGCGCCCCTCGCGTGGCTCTGGCGCTCTGGGCGTCAAGTTCCAGTGGGTTTGGCGCTACCCGCGTTAACCCTGGCGCTACCCGCGCCACACCCTTCACAGGGTTTTCCATATATATTGAGGTGTGTCTGGTCTATGTCTTCTCAATCTTTCTCTCTCCATTTGCACTTTATTCCAACATGTCATGGCATATCCCTCAAATTCTAAGCTAGCAAACTTCAATTTCTTTTCTTCACTAAAATTGTGACAGTCCAAAACTTGGTCGACTTTCATCTTACTGTCAAGGTAAAAATTGGGTCATAAGTACCTAGGAACTTGGGAATTTTGAATTTCACATCTTCTATTCTATGCCTGTGCGTTCTACCATCTTCATAGTCATCATCACTCCCTTGAGAAGAATGAGGTTACCTATGATGTCTCCTTCTCCCCATGTCTTCCATTCTCCTACTCAACTCTTGAGTGGTTCTTTTTATCTCATCAGATTTTTCTCCCATCCTCCTTTCAACATTTCTTTGCAACTTATCAATTTGCTTATCCAATGAAGCCATTAGCTTAGTGGTTCTAGGGGAAGGTGGATCAATATCACTTTCAAACACCATTGCTACAAGAAAATGTTAGTAAAACAAATAAAATATTGGACCTTACCACTCACTAAGTGTTTACACTCTTCAACACTCGTGTTTCACACTTGTAAGACTTTTTTATAAGGTTCGCTCTTGTCTTTTTTCACTCACTAACTCTTCTTCAGCTCTTGAAATCAAACAAAGATTACAATTCAAGGAGTAACCAAAGTGAAAGATAAAACAAATCCGAACTCAACTTAAGAGGTCAAAGAAGAAAGAAAACTCTAAGACAAAACCTTGGAAATTTAGAAGGCAAGCATTAAAAGCTAAAAAAAGAAAGTATAACTCAAAAGGAATGCCAAAAAAAGACAATTAGAAAAAAAAATTGGCTAAGTATAAATCACTACAATTATGCAAAAAGAAAGTACTAGAAAACAATAATAAGAACACACTAAAAGAGAGCTGTAAAATTTTGACTGTAAATTTTTTTTATACTTTATTTTTGATATTTTTATTTTGACCCCAAAATATTTTGAATATTTGTTCTTTAGTCCTTCAAATTTTCTCTTTTAGGACCATAAACTTTTGATATTTGCATAAATGCCTCAATACTCTCTAGAGTTTCATGAAGAACACGAAGAACATGAAAAACAACCAATACTCAAATGAAATCCGAATTCAACAAAATGCAAGATAAACTCAGAAAAAACACAAGAAACACAAAATTAAACACAAACAAGAAGGAATCAAAGGAATTTAATTTTCTGGTTTTTTTTTTCGTTTTTTTGGGGTTTTTTAGGAAAAAAATTGAAACTGCACCTAAATTGATAGACATCATTTCGAATTGCTCTCCGGATTCAAGCTCTGATGCCACATGATGACTACCATGGCATGAACGTTTGGATTGGATAGTTGCTGAAGGAAAATGGAAGAGTAGAAGATGGTAATGAATAACTCCATGATTATTATTGAAATGATAAGTTGAGGAGGATTCACCATAAAGGAAAGCTTCCTTGATAAGAATCAATTTGGGTTCAACCAAGAACAGACTGTTTCCATATTCGAACCCATGACCAACAAGTCACCAAGATACAACTTTACCGTTGTGTCAGGAATTGCCTTCCATGATATAATCATTTTCAGTTGAAGAAAAGTGAAATGAATAATGTGGAAAAACTAACATAAAGTATTATGTACCTTTGGTTTTTCCAAAATATAACTCAATAGAGGAAGAATATTGCAATATTGGAGATATATAAATCATTAAATCCACAAGATATAATAATCCAACGGAAATAAAGAGAAAAGACAAAGCTCTTGGATTAGGTTCTACATCAATTTGCTGGTGTGCATTATGATGTACAGGGGCTGCGAGTTCTTTGCTCAAATCAACTTTCAAACTGCAGTTCATAATTCAAATAACTTTATAGATTATAGATAAAGAAAGAACATATGTCAAGAAGAATAATGAAACAAAATTTGAAGACTTGAATTTAAATAATGTAGAAAAAGATCTGTCCATACTCATGACTCTATTTAAGCTTAGAAACCCTAAAGGTTATTCATGTGTCCAGACTCATGACTCTATTTAAGCTTAGAAACCCTGAAGGTTATTCATGTTGACGGGAACTTTATTTATGTTAGAAACAAGTCACATAAACAAGAAAATTTAACTAATCCTGAATCATTCACCAAAATATCTTGAGTCACTATCACCACCAAAGCATTTTTTCACTAGGTGGGGTCAGCTAGCTACATGAATCAAATGACACCATTGTATTCTATCACCCACCAACCAAGTCTTTATTAGTTTTTTAGTCACCACATAATGAAAAGAAGAACATTTTAGAAACCAAATATTGTGTTTTATCATTTTGATTCCTATGCAAAAATTGGAGCTAATTAATGACAGGAACGAAAAGAAACCAATGTTGAACAAAGTCATTGTTCTCTATACTCTACTACCACATCCAGAATTATATATGATTAGAAGGCAAAACATGGAACAATTGATCTTAATTTGTCATGCTAGTCTTCTTAGCTTATTCTTTAGGCACTTTATTACTTCTTTACAATTATTAGCTTTTATTTTTCCATCATAAAATAACCTGATATAAATATTTTAAAAATAAAATTATTATGAGTTTATAATTTATTATAAACAATTAATTGTAAATTAAATATTTAAGTATTATGTGTATTTTTTATAAAATAAATTAAGCATATTGATGATCAATTTTTCATGAAGTTATAATTAAAAATAAAATAT
This sequence comes from Glycine tomentella, assembly GCA_007407185.1. Lineage (NCBI taxonomy): Eukaryota > Viridiplantae > Streptophyta > Magnoliopsida > Fabales > Fabaceae > Glycine > Glycine tomentella. The sequence continues at coordinate 273,666 of PYAF01002314.1, forward strand.
ATAAATCATTATAGTTTATTAAAGTTACTTATCAAATATTTCCATATACATTATATATTTCATATTTATTAACATT
>PYAF01002314.1:295852-319270 GCA_007407185.1 Glycine tomentella
GTAAATTATAATAACACCTTAGATAGGTATATTGACCACCCATGCATCTAATTTCTGGAATAATAGACCTTTCATTAAATTTGTCAATAACTATTTTAATATTCAAAAGTATTTTCTCTTTCCTTTTCATTGTCTCTTCCCTCTTAAATTAATATGAACACCCAAAGAAGTTTCAAAGAAAGATTTTAAAGAATCATAATTTTTCATTATATAGAACGGGACAGTGTATAGAATTCACATTTCAAATTATAATTATTATCTTTTTTTCCCTTTAAATATACAGCCAAAGAAATTTCAAAGAGATATTTCAAAAAGAAACATAATTTTTTGTTACACAGAATCGAACAATATAATGCATTTTTCTTTAAAATAACATACTTAAGAATAAACGTATATTCTATAAAATAAAGGATGGAATGGAACTACTTCTCTTACTTTTCCAACATTTATCCCTACAAACAGAATTTGATCTCTATTAATTAATTAAATTTTCAGTGTCATAACGATGAGAGGCCACTTTAATCTATGTGAGTGTTTGATCGATTACATCAAATATAATTTTTTTTTCATTCGAAAAGGGATTGTTTGACATTCCTTTAAAATGTAGACCCTCCAATAAGAATGAGAAAATTAAAGAGAAAAGATAGACAAATAATTATATATATATTGTCAAAAAAAATTTATGATAATTTGTAAATTATAAAATAATAAAAAACCATTTATCTAATTAAATTATTATACGTAATCGTATAAAATATGAAACGAATGAATTGTAAAAGTATGGGAGTCTCCATCGCTTATCTAAAGTGATTCTTATGTGTGAATAAGATAATGTATAAACAAAAGCAACAGTTAGATGTTGACTATTGTTAAAGTATCGGTGCTTAAAAAAATAATTGATGTATAATAGTGAACTTTATTTTACACATTACACATGTAACTATGTAAGAAATAATAATAAAAAAAAAAACAGAGATGTTAAGTTGAAAAAGTAAAAATAAGTAAAGTGTAACGGTGAGACTTGTTTAAGATGTATATATAAAAAACAAACAAGAGAAATATGTGCATTCTTTTATTAAAGGGAATCAAACATAAAAAAGTGTCATATGATTACAACAATTCTAGAAATAGATTGGGTTTGAAATAACCTAATGAAATTTAAAAGAATAGAGTGTAAAATATTAAATTAATTGATTCTTATCGAGAGGATTTACTTGAGTTAATTGGTTAAACATGATATGTAAGTGTTATAAATTCTTTGGTATCGTATTTAATTTCTATGGAAAAAAATGATTCTTTCATGCAATGATGTCCACAAAGCATAGTCTTAAAATAAAAACTAAAAGAAAATACCGTGTTCAATTCCTACAAATAAAAAATTGTAACACCCTATATGCATCCAGTTTGTTAACATTCCATTACAATCATTAAGCGCAATGGTTAATTAAAGATAATGAATCAGTTAATTAATCAATACGGAAGCAACTATCAAAACGACGTTGTTCTACATCGTCAATGAAACTTCACATAAGGAATGGTAAACACGTAACTCATGCACAAAAGTTTCAAACTAAGAATAACTAGGATTTCCAGGAAAAGATGTCATTCGTTTGATGAGAAATAAAAAGGGATATCGAAAATTCGAGTGTTATTTGCATCAGTGTTTTTCTCCATCCGAGGTACATAACACACACACACACGCACATATATACATACAAAATAGTGAGCCAACATGCTCTCAAAATAAGTCTAACGTTCCAGCGGAACCCAGCTGCTACTCGGCCTCTTAGCCCGGGATGTATCATCCGAGCTCCTCTTCCCCTACTCGGGTCCCCTGGGCCGGGATGCTTCATCCGGTCTTCGCTCATCACCTGCAAGACATAATCCCCAAACGGGGTGAGATACATTCTTAGTAACTCAAGATTCTTGGAGGCCTCTCCTCCCCTAGTTCACTTACCACGATACATAGCATCAAAAGACATATTGTACAATACATCACATGTATGTTGCAACACGGTGCCATTCCGTTGGACGCTAGCAACACCAGGAATGCAACATAAATCTAGCATATATATATATATCACTGAGAAAGATCATCCACTTAAGGACACAATCTCTCAATATATATCGTTGCCTGAGAAAGATCATCCACTTAAGGGCACAATCTCATGTCTTTTCGACGTATATGGCTCTTCCAAGAGAAGTTCATCCACTTAAGGGCATCAACTCTCAGGTTTTCTACTCATATAATTGACCACGAAGAGTTGTTCCACATGACTTTGGCTCTTCGGGAAGTCCATACATAGTCTATTCTACTGGCCAGAGAATCTCATCATTCATACAACATATCATCATAGCATGCATCATATAGATGTTATCAGTAAAAGCAGAACATACCATTTTAATATCACATGCATCATGACATATAATAACCAACACACTCTCAGAGTATGGTAGAACACAGTTGAGGGAAAAACTCCCAAGAACGGAGAGCTTACCTGCTCCAAACATTATACCAACTCTCTCGTCCTCGTGGTCACAACCACCAATGTCCTTCGTATCACGCTCTACAAAAGACAAGTAAGCAATCAATAACGGTCACCAACCGTTGCATGCAAGCGATCTATAACGGTTATCACTTGTTTGCATGAAGAGGAACACTATTCCTTTTTCCAAAGGACTTAAGCCTAGTTCTAGTTCTAACTCAGATGGGTCACGGTTCATCCCAAAAAATTTCTCAAAATAAACGGTAAGACTTGTGTCTTTTACCTCTAAAAACGCCCAGGAAAGCTAGGGGAGAACTTTTTTTTTTTTTTTTACGCTTGAGCGTCCCAAAACCTTCTTCCCCTTCAAAACTAAACTTGGTGGGGCTCTTGGAGAAAGCGATCTCTCCGTCTGGTGGTTTTCAGAAAGAACAGAGGTTGGAATCTAGCTATTGGGTGGTTCCTATCAACTTTCCAGTTACATGCAAAGGGTTTCAGTCGAGGGTAAGAGGTTATGAAGTTTTTCTCTCCAAGAAATGGTGGAAACAGAGAAAGGAAGAAAAGGATGGTGTTTCTGTAAGGAAACGTGTAGGAATGGTCATATATATATAGATGACTCTGGCGTGTGTGTTACACGCCTCTGATGCCACTCTGGCACTATCGGGTGCAAAAATACCACTAAGTCTACCTTCTCGAGTTTGGTATGCATAACCTGGGTTCCCATGTGCAAGTTTAGTTCGAGGTCTGTCTTCATCCGGATTCATTCCTCGGCACCTTATAAAAGCCTTGATAAACGCGAGGTCTCTCCCTTTCAGGTTCCTACCTCGGTCACTTAATAAAATTTCAAGGTCCAACCTTCATCACAACTACCTCCTAAGTACATTTTCCAAAGTGCCACCTCGGACACACTAGTTCAGGTTCCTCGTTAGCACTACTTTAGGAGGGCGACCCCGGATCCATTACAGGGTCATAACACAGAACATTTTTGGACCTAACTATGTTTTTAATATAGGTAATTACCCTTCTAAACCTGGATTGGTTACAGGACTATAACAAAAATAATCTCAAAATAAAAACTGCAAGAGAATACATTATTACAATTGTTATACATTTAGAGTGATTGACCATTTTGGGTCATTTTTATAAATAAAATATCAATATAAGTCTCTTTCAAAATAATTTATCAGTATGAGTTTGTTTTGACAATTGATCGGTCAAAATGAATAATTTGACTAATAGGTTAAAGAGAACTGTAACGCCCTGTATGCATCTGGTTCATTAACATTCATTTATGATCATTAAGCGAGCAATTAATTACTACTAATCAATTCAAAAGCGATAAACAAGATGACGCCATCATACATCATTAGCAAAAGCATCTTTACATTATGTATGGTAAATACACGTTTCATACAACCAGAGGACCAAATAAGCCATATAAATGTATGAAAATAATGGCGGTACAAAATACGGTATCATATACCCTGTCCTCTCACAATACATCAATATCTCTCAAATGTATAACATATACAAAAGGCACACTAACTGTGCATCCTCCCCTCAGGGGTACAAAATACAAGCCTAACCAAAGAAAATAGCCAACATGCTCTCAAAATATAAGCCTAAGGTTCCCACAGAACCATATCAGAGCTCGAGCCTCTTGCCCTCGGATCCACCATCCGCTCGCTGAGCATCACCTGTAAAACATAATCCCCACACATGGGATGAGTTACAAATCTCAGTAAACTTAGGGTTCTTGGAGGTCTTTCCTCCCTTTGGTTCACTTCCATGGCACATAGTATTAAAATTGGCATCACACACACAACCAGCCATCATGGCTCTCATAAAGCATATAACATGTATATCACAACACAGGTGTAACAATATATATATATATATATATATATATACACACACAAACATATAACATTGCCTGAGAAAGATCATCTACTGAAGGGCACATTCTCTCAGGACTTTCCGCTTCATTGCTTGAGAAAGATCATCCACTTAAGGGCACATTCTCTCAGGACTTACTTGGACATCTATGGCACTTCCGAGGGAAGATCATCTACTTAAGGGCACATTTCCAACGGGAGTCCATAGTAATCTATTCTACTGGCCAGAGAAATCTCATCAATCATACAACATATCATCACAGTGTACATCATATACATGTTCTCAATAAAAGCAGTAACACACAATTTCAATACACATGCATCATGACATACAATAACCATCACTCCATCAGAGTATGGTGGAACACAGTCAAGGGAAAACACTCCCAAGAACAAAGAGCTTACATGCTCTCAGCGCTACACCGGCTCTCCCGGCTTCGTGGTCATAACCATCAGTAATCTCCGTATCACGTCCTACATGAAGGCATACAAACAATCAATAACGGTTCTCAACCGTTAGAATGAAAAGAAACATTATTCCTTTCCATTTAAACCTCTTAGTCCTCTATCTTAAGGTTATAAGAACTAACTACCTAATAATTAACTCACAGACTCTCAGCAGGATCTATCTCGGCCTAACCAAGGTACTAGAGTCTCCCAAAGACTTTGTATCAACCAATTCAAAGAATTCAACACTGTACAGACCAAAACTCAAGGGTTAACAATATGGCTAAAACGGTTACTTCAACACAATTTCACCGTTTATATAGCCTCCTGAGCACATATTGTACAAGCATCGAGGCTCATGCATGTCATACGATCACCAATTTAACCAACATTCTTCCTAAACATACATTTCTCAGAACCAAATTCCAAAATCCATAAAATCAATATTTCAAAGTTAAACCTTCATCACAACAACCTCCTAAGCATACTTTTCTAAAGGACCCAAGCCTAATTCCAGCTCTAACTCAAATGGGTCACTATTCACCTCAAGAACAAATTCTCAAATAATCGGTAGAATTTGTGTTTCTTACCTCTAAATCGACAAGGAAGGCTAGTGGACAACTTTTCCAAGCTTGGGTGTCCGCAAATCGCCTCATTTCCTGTCAAAATCGAAGTTTTGTGAGGTTTCCTAGAGAAAACAATCTCTCCATTTGATGATTTTTAGGGAAAAGTGATGAAGGGTTCTAGCTCATAGGATGATTCCCTACAAGTTTCATGTTGGGTGTGAAGTGTTTTGGTCAAGGAATAAAGGTTTATGAAGCTTTGCCCCTTCAACAATGGTGGAAAAACGAAGGAAAAAGAAGAAGTTGAGTTTTTGGCCCCTAAAGCGCGTAAATGGCCTTTTATAGTGGCTTTGTTAGAGTTCTCGCGCTGATAGCGTCAATTTCACGCTATTGGCACCAAATTCCAGTGGAAAATGGATTCCTGGAGCACTTCTGGTGCTAATGACACCACTCTCACTCTGATCGCGCCAGATTCCAGAGGGAAATGACATTTTGCTGCAATCTCACGCTAACGACGCCAATCTTACGCTAACGGTGCCAGATTTTATTTTATTTTATTTTATTTTATTTTTTTGAAAACCTTGGTTATTATAAGAACATAACACATGATATGTTCTTTGACACTTGTCATGTTCTCATTGAACTCATCGATCAGATATGTAATCTCAACTGGTCAATGATTAAAACAAACCTATACCAATAAATTATTTTGAAATAGACCATATTAGTATTTTTTTATTTATAAAAATGACCCAAAATGATCCATCATTGTTCACTCATCTACTTCTATTATATTTTTCTTTTCATTCTTGTCATCTCACTTATTGTATTTATCATTTTCTCTTTAATTTAATGTTTTCCTTTGCCCTGATTGGACTAGTTTGGAAACATGGAATTATGGTGAGGAGAGTGAAAATAAAAAGAATGAAAATAACATTGTTTAATTGAATGAAAATAGAAAGGAAATATGACAGAGTCCACTAATTAATATTTTTTTATTTTATTTCTTAATATGTTTCTATTTATCTCTCTTTTTGTTTTTCATATTTTTTCCCTCTTTAACAAACACATTTAATTTCTATTTTATTTGTCACTCATTTTCATTCATCTTCCCTATTTTTATTTATATAATTTTTTTCATCCCTATAGTGGAACACATACACCTTAAACATAGGATGTGCACTTAGCTTTCTTCCAAAGTTAAGTATATCAAAAGTCAAAACATCTAGCGCTTTGGAAGAATAAACCGACAACCACCTTTTTCATGATCTCCTCTTCAATATCCCTAAAAAATAATCGACAAAGTCACAACATTATTTCCTCTACCTTAATTTTCTTTGTTTTTCCTTTGCACTCACAATGGACAACCTTTTGGTCAAAACGCTTCCGAAAATCTCATCTACTAAGAACAAGTGAACAACATGAAAAATGTATGAATGTGCATGGAAGAAGCTTCAATAGGTCATTTTTCCTTTGAAACCCTAATGCCTGTTTCAAGATGAGTTTCTTCTTTCATTTGTTTCTTTCCTTTCTTAAATGCATTTTTGTTTTGTGGAATTAATGTTTGTTTGTTTTTGGCAACATGCATTTTCTACTGCAATATTGTGGTATTTCCTTAATAACTTTGATTCATCTATGGTTGATTTTGTGAGGTATAATTTTTTATAAAAAAAATAGTTTTCAATGGAATGAATAATGCTACACGCTTCAAAAATTGTAATTTCCAAGATAATTAAATTGGTTTTTTAACAGTCATGTCATGACCTATTGGTGTTGAAACATTTTTGTTGTTTCTTACAAATTACCCAACTTGGAAACTTCTTTAGAAATATTCTTATTGTTTAACAGATAGTTATGAAGAACAAAAAACAAATGTTTTAGCGTAAGAGAATCTGAGGAATTTTTTTCACCATACACAAGAATCAATAGGTATTTTCTTCTTTTATTTATCCAAAACAAAATCTACATGTTACATCATGTCTTCTTTTCTTTATTTTTCAACTCATTATGGAGAGATTGAGACATATTTCTGGAATGACTTCAAGCTAGAACTTCGTAGGAGGTGGTCATTGTATGGTGTTAAAGGAAACAAACGACATAGAGTGAATGTAAATTTGATTGGAGAACAACCTTTTATGACATGAGATTGGTTTGAATTGCGAATGTTCTATAATCTCACGGACGACCAATCTATCATGTTTCATTGTGTGGGTCATTGAAGGTTTCATATAACTATTTGTAGAAACCCATTTTGTACTATTAACATCAAGTCATCCATCAAAAAGATTGCAATGTGCTTCATTCGTTGCAAGAAGAAACAAGTTTTTGATGGCTGAAGCAATGATAATCAATTAGTAGATTTATGTGATTAAAAACGAGGTTATGCTCAGTAAGAAACAATGTAATGATGGAACTGCATATTATTCTACATTCTTACTTACTAGAAATAGAGGGATATTTGTGCAAATGCTTAAACATACAACATGATGTTGTCATTGTTGCTTCATGCCTTGATAAATTTTGGTTTTGGTTAGATTTTTCTCCCTATTCTATTAGTATTGTAGTTTTGTTTGAGTCATTGACTTTTGCTTCAGTTGCTATGTTGTATTACAATAATGGTTGCTTCTCATGATGGTAAATGTATTCGTTTATTAATGGTACTATTAAAATGAGACAAATATTTTTGTTTGTTTGTTGCGCATTTACTTTTTTATTATGTACATTTGCTTTGTTTCTTTATGTATGTTGGATATAATGGTACAATATAACATGACAACATTTTAAAAATTATTTCTTTAATCCATAAAATCTATATTATAGATAATTCTTAAATAATAATTATAAAAAACCCGTGCATTGCGCAGGTACAAAAACTAATTATGAATCATACAAAGTATGATCCTGCTAATGAAATATATATCACAAATAATCATGATAAACCCAAAAGTTATAACAAAACAACACAAAAAGAACAATATTAAAAAGGTACATTAAAAGAAAGCTAACATTAATATATATATATACACATATATATATATATATGAACTCTTTCACCAAATTTAGATTTGAATATTGAGTCATTACATTATGAGAGATTAACTTATTCTATTTTATCTAACTTTTGTTGGTATAAAATATCCATATGTTATGTTTTTTTTAAGAGAATATGAAATAGAGAAAATAAAAATGCCAAAAAATATTCAAATTAAAACATATTGTAAAATATGTAAAACCCACATAAAATCAACATTATTTCTCTTTCCCACCCATAAAAAAAACACAACCTTAAGTTAATCAAATCTCTTCAAGCACAGGCACATCCTCCTCATCCGACGCATCCAAAACCCACTCCCCATCCCCTTATTCTTCTCCACCCACCACGACCCTGACACGCTATACTCAATTACTCATCCTTCAGAAACTCACACGACTTATTCATCACCAGCGCCATGCTCCTCTTCACCCTCATTTCAAACTCCATGTTGTCTCATCCCATCTTGCCACCACGTGTAACATCACCTGCAAGTTATGCCAATCACTAGGTGTTATGGCAATAACGCTTTGGGCCTAGTTATTGGCCCAATTACTGTTGGAAGATCGTGAACTTAACTGACTTTTAGAACGTGGGTATGACTTCGTCCCCAGTGACAGTTGAGAACGTGCAGAACGGGGCCGGAAATCTCGGGAGCAGTTCATATCTTAACTACGAGGTAATATGCTTATAAATACAGAGTCGTAGCTGTCAAAAAGGTACACACACATTCTAACTCCCTCTCTTTCAATTACACAGAGCACACACCCCACGTCAATTGGTGTACTTCTGTGATCAAACATTGATATCCTTGAAGTTGCAGAGTTAGAGTGATCAAACAGCAACCACACAGTACTTTTGTGTTGTACATTTGTGTTCTGGAAATAAACGGAACATTGGCGCCGTCTGTGGGGAACCATAAAGTTCTAGTCCCACACAACAGCAATGGTGAACACCAGAAACAGTCAACCGGCACCGCATTCTGATATGCATAATAGGGAGATTTGCATACCGGAGAGTCAGAATGTGGTGCCACCTACGAGACGAGACGAAGTGCAGGTAACAGAAGTTGTTTCTGATACAGCTTCCTCCCCTGCCCAGACGGAGCAACGGAGACAGTTTCTAGTGCGGAGGACGGTCCAAGGGGAGGAGCTTGGAGGACAATTTGTTAGCAATGCTCTCGGTTTGATCATGAGTCGAATTGAGAACATGGAGAAGAGGCAAAACCTTCAAAGACAAGAGGATATCCAGAATATTACACGTCAGATGGAAGAATGAAATGAGGAGTGGAGGCGTGTTGAGGTGCAACGCATGGCACAAATGGAACAGAGATTGCAGAAAATAGTGGAACGTGTACATGCCCCGAACCGCACAGAAGGATCACCACCTTTCGGACAAGATTTGAGGGAACATTTGAATCAGCTAAGAAACACCGAGCGGGATGGAGATCAAGTGCGGACAGAAGAACCATCTCGAGAGCGAGTTCGACTACAGGAACCGATGCAAGACGGAGTTAACAGGAACGAGACTCCGCCCAACCGACTAGACGTCAACGAAAATCATCATAGCCGGATAGAAGCTGATGTGAATCAAACATGCCGGATAGATAATGCGGAGGCCCAGTGGACTAATCAGAGAGTGTTGGAACAAAGCAAGTCGGGGGAGCCAGCCACACGCGGGAGAGAAGGATCTGTTTATCGCCAGAAGTATAGCCGGGGACAACAGAACAACAGTCCATTTGTGGATGAAATTGTGAATGCTCGGTACCTGGATGACTTTGACGGGTCATTCTTGTCAAAGTACGATGGAACGCAAGACCCTCAAGTACACATTGACGAGTTTGACCTGCAGATGTGTGTCCCGGGCATTGATGAGCCCATCATATCGAGGATTTTTGTTACTACGCTGACTGGGCCCGCACAAACATGGTTCCACACACTACCGCCACGTTCGATCAGGAATTTTGAAGATTTCGGGCAAAAATTCTTGTTGAATTTCGCGACTAGTAAAAAGCAGCCGAAGTCCGAGTTCACTTTGGGGAAAATAAGACAGTTTCCCGGCGAAACCTTGCAGAGTTACTTAGAACGATTCAAAGAAGCAGCATTACAGGTGCACGGTTTGGAAGAGAAGGTCCATGTTTATCTTATCTCTGCCGGGTTGAATGGTTCTTCGTGTTTTGCTAAATCCATTTATAAAGACCTGGTAAAGTCATTAACAGAATTCCGTGCCCGGGCGAAGAAATATCTGGAGCTTATGCAGATGGAGATCGCGAATAACTCAGGACGTGCGAAGGAGCGAAACGACAGGAGTCCGCCCCCAAAAAATAGGGGACATTTAGAAAATCGGGCCCGGAATAATGATGTGAAGTCCAGGCCGGGAAGATATGAGAACAAATACGAGAAATATACACCATTGAATGTTTCCCGTTCACAAATTTGGAAAGAAGTGGCACTCACGGAGATGAAGAAGGTAGAACGACCACGCCCGAACTTCAGCCGGTCAGGTTTGGATAAGTCACGTTATTGCGAGTTTCACAACGGGTCCGGACACACTACCGACCAGTGTTGGGACTTGCAGGATGCAATCGAAAAGTTTGTCAGGGAAGGAAGACTCAAACAATATGTGATCAAGACCCAAGGAGGGAAGAATAAACGCAAGAATGACGAGAACCAATCAGACAAGAAAGAGGAAAGAAAGAAGTCTCGGGAAGAGGACGATGCGTTTTCGGAGCCGGAATTTGAATGCAACGTCATCTTGGGAGCCATGGGAGGTGGAGGCGACATTGCCAATCAGAGGAAGAAATATCTAAAGGAGGTGCTGTCGATTAGAGCACATCCAAAATTCAAAGTCAAGGCGGAGGAGGTTGAACCACCGCTTTTGTACTTTACAAAGCAAGACATGGAGGGAGTAGTACCCGGGCACGAGGATGGATTGGTTATAACAGCCACGGTTGATAACTGCCGAGTAAGAAAGATGTTTGTGGATAATGGAAGCTCCGCCGACATAATTTTATTGCATGCATTCAAGAAGATGAATCTAGACATAGAAGACTTGAAGCCATGCAAAACCACCCTAACCGGATTCAATGGGGGGAACACCAACGTAATAAGATCCATTCAGTTGCGGTTAACATTGGGAACGAAGGAAGCGTTCAGATCTGAAAAGGTGGAATTCGTTGTGGCAGATTGTCCATCCCAATATAATATGATATTGGGAAGACCCACTATTCACAAATGGGACATTTTGATGTTTACTAAGCATCAAAAACTCAAATTTGTCGGCGGTAATAGACAGGTGGTGACAGTCTGCGGTGACCAAAAAGATTCTCGGCAGTGTTATTATGACACAGTTCAAGAAAGCGAGAGTAAATACAGGCCAGCACCCCGGAAGCCAAATAGAAGTCAGGAAAGCCGGGATCGGGGACAAGTAAACTTGGTGGAGTTGGACATGCGAGGAGAACCGGATGAATGAAGGCCGGAGCCAGTAGAAGAAGTAGAGCATGTTCAAATAGGCGATAACGATGGTCAGGTTACCAATATTGGTCGAGTTTTGGAGCCCGGACATAGGGCAACACTCATTGAATGCTTGAAGAAAAACCGGGATGTGTTCGCATGGAAGGCATCCGAAATAGTCGGAATAGATCCGGCGTTTTGTTGCCACAAGTTATCAATGTATCCGGGATCGAAGCCGGTAGAACAGAAAAAGAGGAAGTTGGGACCTGAGAGAACGCAGGCATTGCGGGCTCATATAGAAGAATTGTTACAAGCAGGTTTCATACGGAAAATCCAGTACACCACTTGGCTTTCCAATGTGGTAATGGTTCGCAAGTCGAACGGAAAATGGAGAGTCTGCACGGACTACACGGATTTAAATAAGACATGTCCAAAGGATGCGTATCCCATGCCGAATATTGATCAGCTAGTGGATAGTTCGTCCGGGTACAAAGTCTTATCATTTATGGATGCGTTCTCCGAGTACAATCAAATTGCAATGCACCCGGAAGATCAAGAGAAAACGGCTTTCATCGGCGACAAAGCCAATTATTGTTACAACGTGATGCCCTTCGGACTAAAGAATGCAGGAGCCACTTATCAAAGAATGATGAACAGAGTGTTTGAACCCCAGCTCGGTCGTAATATCGAAGTATATATCGACGATATGATAGTTAAAACTGAAGAAATCAATAAGCACGTTGACGATTTGGAGGAGACGTTTAGTCGACTATGGAAATTCAACATCCGTCTAAACCCCCTGAAGTGTACTTTCGGAGTCGGAGCCGGAAAATTCCTGGGATTCATGCTGACGCATAGAGGGATAGAAGCCAACCCGGATAAGTGTCGCGCCGTACTAGACATGAAATTTCCGACCACTAAGAAGGAGATACAACAACTGACGGGGAGGATAGCAGCGTTGACACGTTTCATGCCAAAATCAACAGAAAAGGCCTTGCCATTTTTTAAAATGTTGAAGAAGCAAGCTGTTATACAATGGAATTCGGAGTGCGACATGGCTTTCACCGACATGAAAAAATCTTTAGAAGGTCCACCGGTTCTGTCGAAGCCAGAAGTAAGAGAAGTTTTGGTGATGTATCTGTTAGTGGGTGACGAGGCCGTTAGCGCTGTCCTAGTACGAGAAGTTAAATCCGGACAGAAGCCAGTATATTTCGTAAGCCGAGCCTTGCGCGACTCCGAGCTACGATATCAGAAGCTGGAGAAGTTGGCATTCGCACTGATCGTAGCCGCAAAGAAATTGCGACCTTATTTCCAAAGTCATACCATTGTGATTCGGACAGACCAACCAATTCGGCAGGTACTCCATAAACCAGATTTGGCGGGAAGAATGACAAATTGGGCAGTCCAATTGTCCGAGTTTGATTTAAGATTTGAAGCACGCCATGCAATCAAATCACAAGCTTTGGCAGATTTTGTGCGGGAACTCACTCCTAGTGCTACAGGAAAAGGAAATTGGTGGACATTATATGTAGATGGTTCATCTAACAAGAAAGGAAGTGGCGCCGGAATCATAATTGAAAATCCGGATGGAGTAGCAACAGAGTTCTCCCTCCAGCTAAAATTCCCGACGTCAAATAATCAGGTCGAGTACGAAGCGCTAATCGCCGGGTTAATACAAGCAAAAGAGCAAGAGGCTGAAGAGGTGAAGGTATACACGGATTCCCAGTTGGTTGCAACACAAATTGAAGGTCGCTATCAGGTGAAGGGGCCCCTATTAGCCAAATACTTGGGGCGAGTAAAGGATGTCATAACTGAATTTGACGAGGTGAAAATAAATCATATCCCTAGAGAGGATAACGCCAGGGCCGACATCTTGTCAAAGTTAGCAAGCACCAAGAGTCCAGGAAGTAATCGAACCGTCTCTAACAATAACTGTTGCAGCCCTCGTGTATAATGATGATCACCGCGGACCAGGATTGGAGACGCCCGATAGTCGATTATTTGGACAACGGCACGTTGCCGAACGATGGCTTAAAAGCCCAGAAATTGGTTAGAACAGCAGCCATGTTCACATTGATAGAAGGAAATTTGTACAGGAAAGGATTGCACAATCCCCTTTTGGTTTGCATAAATCCGGATCAAGTCGAGTACGTTTTGTCCGAAATACACGAAGGTATTAACGGACAACATATGGGGCGAGAGCCTTAGCAAGGAAGGCACTCCGAGCCGGATACTACTGGCCAACTATGGGAGCAGACGCAGCCAAACACGTAAAGAGATGCGAAAGTTGCCAAAGGCAAGCATCACGAATCCTGTCGCCGCCCGAGACATTGCAATCCATCTCGGCGCCGTGGCCTTTCTTTAAGTGGGGCATGGATCTATTGGGCCCATTTAAGCCGGCAGAGGGGCAAATGAAGTGGTTGATAGTTGCGGTGGATTATTTTACTAAGTGGATAGAAGTGGCACCACTGGCCAAAGTGGATAGAAGTGGCACCACTGGCCACGTTTACATCGGCCCGAATACAACGATTTTTTGAAAGAAATATAATTTCGAGATTCAGAATTCCTGGAGAAGTCATTACCGATAATGGCACCCAGTTCACAGACAAAGGATTTAAGGAAATGATGGAGGGCCTCCAGATCCGACACCGATTCGCGTCGGTGGAACATCCACAATCCAATGGGCAAGCAGAGGCCGCAAATAAAACAATTCTGGAAGCTTTGCGGAAGAGGATGCACGACGCCGGATCCAGCTGGGTAGAGCAGTTGTACTACGCACTTTGAGGGATCCGGACCACTGCCCAATCATCAACGGGAGAAACTCCATTCCGGATGACTTATGGAAGCGAAGCTATGATACCAGTCGAGGTTGGACAACAATCATGGTGACGGACTCAGATGTTACGGGAAGGAGAGGAAGCAAACAATGAAGTCCTGGCATTGGAATCGGCACTCATTGACGAAATCCGGGTAGAAGCCCATGCCCGGGAACTTCAGATAAAACAGCATATGGCTCGCGCTTACAACAAAAAAGTGGTCCCTCGACGATTCGAGTTGGCCGAATTAGTACTGCGACGAGCAGACATTGGGAACAGAAACGTCCGAGACGGAAAATTTGCATGTAATTGGGAGGATCCATATCGGATAACACACAAGCTCGACAAAGGAGCTTACATGCTGGAAACATTGGAAGGAAAGCTGATCAAACGAACATGGAACACTGACAAACTCAAGAGATATTACAGTTAGTATGATACACACGCACTTCTGTTATCGAAGGTACGAACTCGGAAGTTATATTCCCGGGTACGTATGGTCCTCTGTCATGGAAAGTGCACCGCTTAGGCAACAGAGGAATGCAAAATTTTTCTTTTGTTGAGGGTACAAACTCGGGAATCACACCTCCGGGCACGTATGGTCCTCTTCCATTGAAAATAAGCTTCTTCTAGTCAGAAATGGATTCGGAAGTCATGCCTCCGGATGCGATTATTTCTATGAATTATACCGTTGTAAATTTTAAGTGTGATATTCGATTCTTCTTGAAGCATTGTAATACAATGGTTATGAGTTTAATAAAAAGATATTCAGTATCTTGGTGTTCTATATAATATAATACGAGTAGATGTCATGGTTCTTTTTAAGACATGGCTCGACTAGATTATAAAAACTTTGAATGATACGCTGACCGGTTCCGATCAAACCGGGAGAAGTGGAGTTATTCATGGTTAAAATCTAAATCTAAGACTAACGAATATAATATTTGGTCTTTGGAACCAAAAAGCTGCGCGCACAATATTCTATAAACCGAGTAGAAACAACTTGGATATAGAAACTATTCAAATTAATAGCAATACTACTAAAGTATATGTGCCAAATACTGTTAAAATATATGTTCCAGACCCTTGGGCTCAACACCAACATAAAAATAAAACAAATACAAGTAAAACCGGCATTCCGGCCCTTCATTCCTTTTCGACGGGTTGGATGTCGGTGGCGGACGGTTGCGAATCGGTGACAGGGGGTTGATTATCTGCAGGAGAGTCGGTAACTGGGGCAGTAGGAGTCTTGTCGGCCTGCGCGGGCTCATCAACCGCCGCGGCAGAAGAGGTTTCAACTCCAGTAGGAGGAACCCACTGGCCATCGTCAACGTAAGCCATATAATGCATCCCGGCAGTAGAAAATACCACTCCCGGGTTCAAGTATTGAAGTTGCTCGATGGCGTTGGTGAAACCCTCCTCGGCAGCATTTGAAAGAGTAACCTTCATAGCCGCGAGTTTATCCTCATAGGGTCGGATTTGCTCTTCGCAATCAGCTTTTAAAGAGGCCTTCTCCTGCTCCGCAACCTCCAGAGAGCCTTGAGCTCGACCTAAGTCACTCCGCAAAGAAGCAGAAGCAGCTTGGGATGCGAGTAACTCTTCTTTTAGTTGCCGGTTCTCCGCAGACAGTTGAGCCCGGACCTTCTCAAACCCGGCCTTAGCAGAAAGAAGTTCTTCATAAACCTTCTTTTTCTCTTCCACTGCTACACCATACCTGTTATAAATACGGTTAGACTCATGAGTAAGAATAGGAGTAAAAGATAAAAAGTCAACGGCGAAGATAAATACCTTTCCCGCACCGTAGCAAATGCCCTCACCAAAGATGCAGACCGGAAAGCATATTCCTCGGTGCGGACTAGCTCAGCCAGTTCTTCACCCACAGGGGCACCAGGGTTAAGCATAGAAGAGGGAGGTTTCGTCAATTTGACTAAGTCCTCTTTTACTCCCTTCTTCCACACATTAACTGGAACCGCCCGGGAGTCGGAACGGCCAGAATCAGCAGCTGGTCCAGTACGTCGCTGAGACGATGGCACGGTCAGATCCACAGTCGCGACCCCGGACGCCGGGGTAGATGAAGCCGAAGGTCGGGGAGGCGCAGTTTGACCGGGCGCCGCCGGCATACTCGGCACCACTTTAGCCCCTTTTCTCCTTACCATCCAACACAGTCCTATAGGAAGGAGGAGGGCGTTTGCGTGATTTGTTTTGAGCAATAGGCTGATCGGAGGCTAACCCCTTACCTTTGTCTTCGACGGTCTTGGGGTTAGGAGCAGCATCCGACTTGCCTTTGGTAAAAGGAGCTGGTTGTGTTCCCATGCCAGCTACAATGAAAAAGAAAACGTCAGAAAAGCTACAAAGCATTCTTGATATAATCAAAGAATTAATATAGTCGCCAAGGCAAACCGGTTCGATGGCCACTGCTAATATAGTTGGCTATGTTAGGCTGACCATGGGCATCTACATATTCAGAAATTACAAAAACGGAGGAAGCATCAGAATCACATAATTCCTCCTCGGTGAATCGGTAATTCGACCGATTTTGCTTATAGTGGTCTTCAGACCAATAAAGAGGAAACGCCCATTCCACGTCAGAGGACTCGGGGCCGGACAGAAAGAATGGTTGCCGACCAGGCTCGGCCACCACTTTAAAGTACTTATCCTTAAAACCCCTAAAAGAGTCTGTAAACGGTTTAAATAATTTTCGTTTACTCTGACTTCGGAAAGAAATCCATCCTTTCCGATTAGGAGGTTCCCTACCCGTCCTAGGAGTATGGGGAAAATAATAATAGAAGAAGAGGGGGACAGTACAGGGAATTCCTAAGTCTTCACAGAATAATTCAAAGGTATGAATAAAGCCCCAGCTGTTTGGGTGAAGTTGAGAGGGGGCTACCCGGAGATGAGTTAGAACTTCGACTTCAAAAGAAGAAAAGGGAAAAGTGATGCCTATCTGGGTAATCACGTCTTGGTAAAAGAAGAAAAAGTTGGGGTCGTTCCCTTCCCGTTGGGCACAGACAGGTTCGCCCAAGAGGGGAGCCCGGATAACAAACCCATCCTGTTTCCCCACTGGGGTGGATACTATACTCGGAAGGTCAAGGGTAGACAAGGTTCGGAGAACTTCGTGAGTCACCCAAGTAAATTTGGATGCAAGAGCTGGGGTCACTTCTGATTGGGACTCAGCAGAGATGGAGTCATCCACAGTTTCCAAAGCATCATCCATTACCTACGTAAACGAAAGAGAAAAACAAAAATTAGTAAACGTACCTGGAGGCAAAGCATCAAATACAGAAGTAGCCGAGGGCGGGACCTCGTTGCCGCCAACGCGGACGCGCGGCTCCGGCGCGGGTTTTTTGATGGACGAAACTATGGGGTTATGGCGACACGACCCCAAAATCGAATCAGCAACATCGTCAGAGCCAAGTTGAGAATAATACGTGGCGTCGGAAACACAGTCTATGCATGCATCATACTGGACCTCCAAAACCTCATCGGACGACAAGGAGGAGGTCTCATCCGAAGAAGAAGAAAGACCGGTTAGAGGATTAAAACGACGACATGAGAGTGGAAGTTCCTTTGGATTATTAGTATGTTTGGGCCCAGAAATTTGGGGGCCCAGGATAGATGAGGTTCTAGAACGGCCTAGGGCCGAAATAGGGTTGGATATAGAACCGGCGAAGTTTGATGGAGGAGGAAGAGGAGCACCAGCGGGTTTGGACCCGCTTGAGGGACACGGCGGCAAAGGAAGGCTTTGGCCACTAGGTGCGGCGGAAACTCTCAATTTTCTAGAAGAAGAACCGCCACTATAGCCCCGAAGGAGGCCTTTTTCAAGTTCCTCCTCCGGAAGGGGGAGGCCAAAAACCAACCACCCAGCCCTGGGAGGAATAGTCCTCCGTAACTCCGCCTCTTCCTCAGGAGTCATCTTCATACTTTCTTTTAAAAACTAAATAAAGCAACCCAATAAAAAGAAGAAACCCAAAACGAAAAACAGAACGAAGAAGAAAATGGAGAAGAAAAGGAAATGTAGAAGATAAAGGAAATAATGCGGTCTAAATTAAAGTATTAAGTATGAGAACATGAAAGCAGGAATTTGAAAGAGAAAGGAAAGTACCTGTTGGGGGAAGAAGTCGAAAACTGGAATAGAAGAATGAGGGAAAATTTCTGAAGAAGACTTGATGAAACAAGAGAAGAAATGTATGAGTAAGAGTGAAATGACAGACGAATGAAAGGAAGGGGGAAGAAATAATCAGAGGTGCGAGATTTTAGGGAAAATTTGAAATTGGGATAACTTGCGGTAACCGCTAAAGAAGACGAAACGGCTCAATGAATCACCACTGTCAAAATGAAACGACGCAAGGGCATCCTGGTAAAATTACATTTGAATTTGGGGGCATGAAAGTAAAAGCATAGGGGCAGCAATCATTACGAAGGGAATGAAGCGACAGGACCTTTAATGCATTAATTAGCACTAATGGCAGGAGTAACAGCCGAATGCATACAGAGCAGTTGAACAGTCTATACTCGGGGGAATTTTTGCAGGTAGACATCTCCAGATAACTTGCAGGTAGAATGTATCCAGAAAATTCTATCCGGATAAGCGTTCCCGATGAATTTTATCCAGATAAATGTAGCCGGAGGGTTATATCCGGACAAGAGTGTTCGGAAGGTTTTCTCCGAATGAGTATGTTCGAGAAACTCTTATCCGAACAACGGTATTCAGAAGATTTTCCCCGGATAAACGTACCCGGAAGGATATATTTCGATGAACCCTTATTCGAATTAGCATATTCAAGTGATCACAAGCGGATGAAGTCTACTCGGGAGAAAACGAAACTGAAATGCCTGATGCACCCCGGTCACCAAGAATGCTTGACAACCGGGCTGGGGGGAAACTGTTATGGCAATAACGCTTTGGGCCTAGTTATTGGCCCAATTACTGTTGGAAGATCGTCAACTTAACTGACTTCTAGAACGTGGGTATGACTTCGTCCCCAGTGACAGTTGAGAACGTGCAGAACGGGGCCGGAAGTCTCGGGAGCAGTTCATATCTTAACTACGAGGTAATATGCTTATAAATACAGAGTCGTAGCTGTCAAAAAGGTACACACACATTCTAACTCTCTCTCTTTCAATTACACAGAGCACACACCCCACGTCAATTGGTGTATTTCTGTGATCATCTGCTTCGAGGTATCATTCTCCATTGATATCCTTGAAGTTGCAGAGTTAGAGTGATCAAACAGCAACCACACAGTACTTTTGTGCTGTACATTTGTGTTCTGGAAATAAACGGAACACTAGGGTTCTTCGACTCCTTCAAGCTCGGGGACTTCCTCGTACCCTAACAACTTCCCCAAGTAGTGAGAGATCAAATCGATCAAGTTCTTCACGTGCAATACGTTCAGGTTATGGAACTTGTTGAATCTCTCGTTGAAGGCCTTTTTTCCTACCTGGGGGGACCCGAACACGATGGCAGTGACCAGGACCTCCGTTACCCCGAGGCTGTGCCCTACGATGTCTATGTCTGTGGCTCACGATGGATGGGGTTGCACCTAGGCTGTGCCCTACGATGACTATGTTGAGGTTCTTGGATCGAGCTGTAGCATTGTAAGAGGGTTTGAAGTTGTGCTCTCGCACTGGTTTTGGTGTAAGGGGATTTTGGATCTTCGAAGGTGTAGATTGTGAGCCAACCCGACATCACCTTTGGTTTTCTCGAGTCGTCGTCTTCGTTGTTGCTACTGCTGCTGTTTCCTGTGTTAATCAGAGATTGATCGAATGCGAAACTGTGGTTAGTTAAACGTGAAAAATTAAAATAATGATTCTATCCTTCATGAGAGAAATTCTATAGTTTTTTTTAGGGTGAGAAATTATATAGCTATTTAAACTTTGATGTAATTGGAAATCATCTCTAATTTTAAAATAATTATAAAAAATTACTAATTTTATCTTTCAGAAGGAAAATTCTATAGTATCCTCCAAAATTATACTTTGATGTCATGGATATGGATGTGGTTGACCCACCAGTCATGGAGTATATTGTCTCTATAGCTACGAGAAATTTTTAGGTGCACCGGGAGCAAGACATTTTTCTTGCTCTGATCCATTCATTGATCGCCAAGTCAGCATTGTGGGTTATTGTTGTTTCCTAAATTAATAACAAGTTTTAATTTTTCTAGGTAGATTAATGACAAGTTTTAATTTTTCTAGGTAAATTAATGACAATTTTTATTTTTTCTAGATAGATTGCTGACTTGGCGATCAATGAATGGATCAGAGCAAGAAAAATGTCTTGCTCCTAGTGCACCTAAGAATTTCTCCTATAGCTACATGATTGTATCTCTATTTCACATGTGCCCTTGCTGTCTCTATCCTCTTCAATTATAAAATAAGAATTTACTTGATTTTATTAAAGTATTAGTCTTTTACTGTCATGTAGTTAGTTTGATTACAATTCAGTTTAAATCTAAGATGTTATATTTGAGTTTGTTTATAATAGAAAAAATTGGTTCAAACTTAAAAGAGACAATGTACTAATCATAGGAGACCAGTTAAATTTTTTTCTGATAAAAATTAGTTAATGGATAAAGTGATATGGATCGTTAGTTTAACCATGACTTTCAACTTTAAATTCTCAATACTTGAGAGAGAAGTACTACTCGCATGCTAATCTTAATCTGATTCAAATAAAAATATCTCAAATGAAAAATAGCAGTGACTTCCTAAAAGAAGAAGTGTAAAAGTTTTCTTGCTATCATTTAATTACAAATAATGATATCATTTATGTAAGGTTATTAATTTTGTTTATAATAATTACTTTAAAATTATATTTAATCAAGATGATTTTAAAAAAGAAAAAAAGGATAAGGTTACTCTAAAACTATGGCTTACAAAATAAAAATTAACAATTAAGAAAAATGTTGTCTAAAATATATAGGAGTTAAAACATTGTTTGGCCTTCTTTCTCACGAAATTACTCATGATTTTCACGTGTGTGTTATTTCCTATTATTAGCGTCAACAAGATTATATTGATTACTCAGTTTGTGAAAAAGGTTTCGTAGTAAATAAATTTTATATTCTTAAGATATTTTCTATATCAAGATTAAGACATAGATGGTTTCTTTTTACCCTAGTCAAGACAAATTGAATTCCTTATCACTAAACACTAGTGGATAGAATTTTAATTGTGGGCCATAAATTAAAAATGGACTATACTCTTAAAAGAAGATGAGAAAGCTGGAATGTATTCAATCAGAAAAGGAAAATAAAAAGATGAGAAAGCTTATCGTGATTCCATGAAGGAAGAGATAATACCATGATTTATATATAATATAATAACCAAAAGCATAATTGTACTGTAAATTTGCGTATACCATTTTAATCCTTGACCAGGGTACGAATAGTTAGATTATCTGTATGTTTGTATTTACTTTACATTTAGTTGAGCGTAATTTGAATATGTTCCAGTCACGTATGCAGCCTAGGAAAGTGGGAAATTGTTTTGGAAAGTGGTTCTCAAACACACACTATACCCAACAAGCTATTTCAGGTATAATGTCACCAAATATTATAATCAAATGCAACATTTTAATATTTATCAAACAATTAAATAAATTTTTTAATTAATAAAAATTAAAAATTAACTCAAATTACTTATAGAATAATTTGATTATCCTTAATTGTGTCAAAAATGTCAGCCACAATGGGGTGAATACTGGTCCTTTTTGGCTCACATCAAACACCTTTCCACCAGAAACAAGAGAAGGACAACTCCTTTTTCAAATGCAGTAGAAGATCCGATTGACATTGTGCAATGAGTAACACTGAAAAGTTGTGCAACCATGCATGTAGACTACAATTTAAAACCACTAATATTAAAACATATATCGTGAATTCCTAGCTCAAGTCTTGTTGATGATTGGTGTGAGACCAGTGGCTGATACCTTTGGTAGGGTAAACTGGGGGGAACATGTTACTCTTGAATAGCTTGGAAGGCATAGGATTGATGTAGTTGTTAATTGCTGAGAAATGTTTAGAGACCTTTTCATCAATCACGTATTACTTCTCTTGCTGTTTATCACCTCTAGTGTTTAGATATGTTTGGTTCTAACTATTTTTTTTTCACTTATGTACCTCTGCAAGTTATCTGACATATATTAGTGGACAATTAATATATATATATATATATATATATATATAGTGGTATTTCTTTTATCTTAGTGAGAATGTTTTTATCAAGAAATAGTACAACGATTTTTAATTGAATCCAATGTACGTTATATCCTATAATTGGTAGGACTGATTTTAATTTTAGTGATAAAAACTATTAAAAACAAGTTAATAATCTTTAATGACTCTCACGACAATCAATTTAAAAGTGTATCTAAAGCGGTTATCATAAAATTTTTATTATTTTTTTATTTTATCTTTTTAATTTAGAAGACACATTATATCTATTTGGTCAAGAGATATCCAAGAAAAATGTTTTTAGATACTTGAAATCAATGTTGTAAAAAGGTGGTGAGATCAATGATGATGTAAATCTAATAAATCTGAGTTTCCAGAGCTCATTTGTATCATTAATTGGTAGCCTTTAAATAGGCAAAGGAAAGATAACAAATGATAACACATAACTACATGATCTACGCAGGATAAGATAAGAATGGGATAACACATAACTACATGATCTACGCAGGATAAGATAAGAATGAGATAACAAACTCCTAAACCTTATCTACGGT
>PYAF01002314.1:319370-329559 GCA_007407185.1 Glycine tomentella
AAATAATTAAGTATTATTTTAAAATAGTTAACTTCTATATCTATTGCATTAAAAAATAACTATGTCTATTAAATAAAAATTACAATATTTCAACAAATTTAAAATAAATTTTGATTTTGATAATAAATGCATATAAAAATTATTACATATTAACATTGCATCACCAATGAATAAAATAAACATACAAATATTAATAATTATATAGTATTACATATTTGTATTTATTATTTTGAATTTTTAAATTTATATTTTTCATATAAGAAAATAGACTTGAAATAATAAAAAATATTTTGATCATGATTTTTTTCTTCTTTACTTCATATTGATTATGTTATTGAGAAAATATATAAGTGTGAAATTACACACAGTATTATTATGATTTTTTTTCAGAACTATTATTATGATTATGTGCTATAAAACTAAACTGATATATTTAATGATTTTAGAGTTAAGTTAATTATTTATATTTTTCTCTTTTTTTCTTATTCAAATGTTAATAAATATGAAATATATAATGTATATGGAAATATTTGATAAGTAACTTTAATAAACTATAATGATTTATATATTTTATTTTTAATTATAACCTCATGAAAAATTGATCATCAATATGCTTAATTTATTTTATAAAAAATACACATAATACTTAAAAATTTAATTTAAAATTAATTGTTTATAATAAATTATAAACTCGTAATAATTTTATTTTTAAAATATTTTATAACAGGTTATTTTATGATGGAAAAATAAAAGCTAATAATTGCAAAGAAGGAATAAAGTGCCTAAAGAATAAGCTAAGGATTAAGATCAATTGTTCCACGTTTTGCCTTCTAATCATATATAATTCTGGGTGTGGTAGTAGAGTATAGAGAACAATGGCTTTGTTCAGCATTGTTTCTTTTCTTTCTTGTCATTAATTAGCTCCAATTTTTGCATACGAATCAAAATGATAAAACACAATATTTGGTTTATAAAATGCTCTTCTTTGTGGTGACTAAAAAACTAATAGAGACTTGGTTGGTGGGTGATAGAAAACAATGGCGTCATTTGATTCATGTAGCTAGCTGACCCCACATAGTGAAAAAATGCTTTGGTGGTGATAGTGACTCAAGATATTTTGGTGAATGATTCAAGATTAGTTAAATTTGCTTGTTTATGTGACTTGTTTCTAACATAAATAAAGTTCCCGTCAACATGAATAACCTTCAGGGTTTCTAAGCTTAAATATAGTCATGAGTCTCGACAGATCTCTTTCTACATTATTTAAATTCAAGTCTTCAAATTCTGTTTCATTATTCTTGACATATGTTCTTTCTTTATCTATAAAGTTATTTGAATTATGAACTGCAGTTTGAAAGTTGATTTGAGCAAAGAACTCGCAGCCTGTACATCATAATGCACACCAGCAAATTGATGCATAAACTAATGCAAGAGCTTTGTCTTTTCTCTTGATTTCCGCTTGATTATTATATCTTGTGGATTTAATGATTTATATATCTCCAATATTGCAATATTCTTCCTCTATTGAGATATAGTTTGGAAAAACCAAAGATATATAATACTTTATGTTGTTTTTCCACATTATTCATTTCACCTTTTCTTCAACTGAAATGATTATATCATGGAAGACAAATCCTGATATAACGGTAAAGTTGTATCTTGGTGACTTGTTGGTAATGAGTTTAAATATGGAAACAATCTATTCTTGGTTGAACCCAAATTGATTCTTATCAAGGAAGTTTTCCTTTGTGGCGAATTCTCCTCAATTTATTGTTTCAATAATAATCATGACGTTATTCATTACCATCTTCTACTCTTCCATTTTCCTTCAGAAACTATCCAATCCAAATATTTATGCCTTGATAGTCATCATGTAGTATCAGAGCTTGAATTTGGAGAGCAATTCGAAATGATTTCTATCAATTTAGGTGCAATTTCAATTTTTTCTTAAAAAACCCAAAAAAATGAAAAAAAAACCCCAGAAAATTAAATTTCTTTGATTCCTTCTTGTTTGTGTTTAATTTTGTGTTTCTTGTGTTTTTTCTGAGTTTATCTTGCATTTACCTTCAATTACCTTATCTTTTTGTCGAATTCGAAGTTGATTTGAGTATTGGTTGTTTTTCATGTTCTTCGTGTTCTTCATGAAACTCATAGCACTGTTGAAAAATTTCTAAGTTTGATCTTTAAAATTCTGTCTAGAGAGTATTGATGCATTTATGCAAATATCAAAAGTTTATGGTCCTAAAAGAGAAAATTTGAAAGACTAAAGAGCAAATATTCAAAATATTTTGAGGTCAAAATAAAAATATCAAAAAATAAAGTATAAAAAAAACAAAAAATTTACAGTCAAAATTTTATAGCTCTCTTTTAGTGTGTTCTTATTATTGTTTGCTAGTACTTTCTTTTTGCATAATTGCAGTGATTTATACTTAATTAGCCAATTTTTTTCTAATTGTCTTTTTTTGGCATTCCTTTTGAGTTATACTTTCTTTTTTTAGCTTTTAATGTTTGTCTTCTAAATTTCCAAGGTTTTGTCTTAGAGTTTTCTTTCTTCTTTGACATCTTAAGTTGAGTTTGGATTTGTTTCATCTTTCACTTTGGTTACTCCTTGAATTGAAATCTTTGATTGATTTCAAGGGCTGAAGAAGAGTTAGTGAGTGGAAAAAGACAAGAGTGAACCTTATAAAAAAAATCTTACAAGTGTGAAACGAGTGTTGAAGAGTGTAAACACTTAGTGAGTGGTAAGGTCAAATATTTTATTTGTTTTACTAACATTTTCTTGTAGCAATGGTGTTTGAAAGTGATAGTGATCCGCCTTCCCCTAGAACTGTTAAGGTAATGGCTTCATTGGGTAAGCAAATTGATAAATTGCAAAGAAATGTTGAAAGAAGGATGGGAGAAAAATTGATGAGATAAAAAGAACCACTCAAGAGTTGAGTAAGAGAATGGAAGACATGGAGAGAAGGAGACATCATAGGTCACCTCATTCTTCTCAAGGGAGTGATGATAACTATGAAGATGGCACAAGACACAAGCATAGGAGGAATAGGGATGAAATAGAAGATGTGAAATTCAAAATTCTCAAGTTCCTAGGTACTTATGACTCGGAGGCTTACCTTGATTGGGAGATGAAAGTCGACCAAGTTTTCGACTATCACAATTTTAGTGAAGAAAACAAAATGAAGTTTGCTAGCTTAGAATTTGAGGGCTATGCAATGCCATGTTGGAATAAAGTGCAAATGGAGAGAGAAAGATTGAGAAGACATAGACCAGACACACCTCAATATATATGGGAAATGCATAACAAGTTACAAAAGCTCTATCAAGGAAGTAAAAGTGTTGATGATTATTACAAGGAGATGGAGATTTATTTGATGAGAGCAGACAATGAAGAGACTAATGAGGCTACAATGGCTAGAGTTTTGAATGGTTTGAATAGGGACATTCAAGATGTTGTAGAGCTTCAAAGCTACAACATCCTGGATGAACTTATACATAAGGCTGTGAAATTGGAGCAACAATTGAAGAGAAAACAAGCCTACAAGAAATCTTCATATGGTTATTCAAGGCCAATCATTCCGGTTATTTGAGTTTCCCTCGACAATGCCGGAGATGTTCTCAGATGCTCTTGGAAGGATAAGGACATTTCCAAGAAGAAGGGTTCTTCTTCACAATATATTGATATATTTTTCAATTCCAGCTTATATAGCCTAGAGAAATTAATATTTACTGTTGTGAGACATTGAACTTGATTAATGGCATACTTTTGAACCCAAAACAGAATCTTGACACCCTATGTATCTTATCTTTAGCAACATTTAAAAGTTGATTTTTAATATTAAAAAATCTTATTTAGACTAGTTACACTGCTTTAGGATGTGATGTTCCGGGAAATAAAGCAGTCTTGTGAAGATCCAAAAGTTTTGCCTACTCAAGCTGAGGAGCATTATAATAAGGTACTAAGCAACATTTTCTAGTTATTATTTCTTCCTTGTTTGAAGTCATATGAATATTACCCTCCATTGTGGCATTGAACAAATAGAAAATTTTGTTAACTATACTCCTAAACTTATTTTGGTTTTTCTGTTCAGTTAAAGAAGTTGCAAATCTTTATGTTGGGTATAGGTGGTGTTGGTTTGGTTTCAGCTTATGCTTCTTATTCCCCTCAGATTGCAGCTAGGTATTTGAATTCTTCATGTACATATTGACTTCATTATTCTAAATTGGTGGGCTTCAATTTTGCATTTATGCTGGCAAATATGGTTGAATTTAGAGCTAAAAATCAGCTTAATGTACAACTGCTATCCAGTAAACATTCTCCAAAAAGAGTTATAAACTGAAATTCTCGACACTTGGGATATGTCATTGTTCCATATTAGTGTAACTAATGTGTGTCTAAACATTCAACTAGGAACTCATTTCATATTTATATTATTAAAACATTTCTCCTTTTGAACTACGAAATGTCAATAGTATTTATTGATGTCTTTGAGTATTTAGGTTGGGCTGAGAAACAAAGGCTTTTGTGATAGAAACAGTATGGTGGGACATGAAAGGGACATTAAGATAGTTGTTTGCATTCCTTGCAATTAAAAACAAATTAAGGAGTTGAATGAGAATGTATCTATATTGTGTTTTATTAGGATTAAAAGTGAGGGTAAATGAATGAAATGAATTAGTTTTAAAAGGCTATTCTTTTACTCTCTTCATCCAATGCTTAATAAAATGGGTTTTACTCTCAAGAGAAATAATTGAGTTAATTAGTCTTCTTCATTCCCTTCTTTTACCAGTTTTGTCAGATCTCTTGTCTTTGCCCCCCTCCCTATTTCCCATTTTTTTCATTTTATATCTCCTTGCTCATAATAGGCACCAATGAACTGAGATGGTTATAAGTAAAATCTTCTAGGGTATAATTATTGTCAAGTTACCATTGTGAGATATATTGTATAAATTCTACTGTTGTGATAATTGTAAATTATTATTTGTAAAATCTAAATTACTGATTTGTGAGATAGAAATATTGGTTAAATGCTAATATTCGATAACATCTAGTAGATTAGAAGAAAGTTGTAAGGTTTATTCATTTTACTTAATGTATACTTTTCTTTCATGTATTCAGCTTTGGTGCTGGCTATAATGACCTGCCTCATCATTATGATATCACTACTCTAAACGTAAAATTTCAATTTTTAATGAAAATTCTATAAATTTAATTAAGGAAATGAGAGTCAATTTTCCATTGTAATACCCTTATCAAACAACGCACAAATACATAAATAAAGACATATGTATGTATATTTTAAACTGTTACATGTCATTCCCATATCATAACATAATTTAGCTTTTAATAAATATATAAGCTTGGGGTTTACATGCCCAATTAAAGAGAATCAAGGAATCAACTAAGAAAGAGACTTTCTCCCAAAATGAACTCCAACGTTATCACGTCGGCTTGACGGCTCCAACAAAAGGATCTCCCTCCAAGGTCACCTACTGCTGCTTATATGCTCCCACAAACAAAAGTTCGCGATCATCACAGATATCAACCACACGGTACAAAAATTGCAAGGGTGAGTTTATTATACAAAATCAATAAGCATCAAACAACAATAATTAGCAAGAAAACAATGATTATAACTACAATCATTCTCAACCATCAATCAGTTTAACACACACTTAACAAACCAATCATCAACTTTTTCCACAGTCAAATCAATTATGCTCAGAATGATGCATGCACCTGTTCCACTCTAACCATTCAATGTGGTACCATACTCATGAAAATAACCTTTCTCAGAAAAATGATTCACTCATTTATCAGGGTCACTCTATCGTGCACTGGTCATCCCCCCATGGTGATCAACCAAAGTCACAAGGGAATTCCAAATTGAGTGGCCCCTTAGTACTTGGGTTTTTAGCCCATAAAAAAACCACAGGTACACACTGCCTTCATTCTATTTCCATCCATGCAATTATGAAGTATGAAACATGGGTACCAACAATGCATTAACCATGGATAGAGACCAGCCCTTCCTCGTAAGGATATCCAGTCATGCATCCCCCCATGTACATACACAACATACAAATATGGATTCATTCATGCACTGACCGTGAATATGGACCAACCCTTCCTCGCAAGTATATCCAATAGATCACTATACCTCACATATACATACACAACATACAACCATGGGCTCATCAATGCACTGACCATGGATAAGGACCAACCTTTCATTGCAAGGATATCCAGTCATGCACCCCCATGTGTATCCACAATATACAATGACATTATCAACATCAACATTATCTCTCATCAATGTCATTATCAACATCAACATCATGTCATCTCAATGTCATCAACATCATTTTATTTCAATATCATCATCATAAACATCAATATCATCTCGTTTCAACATCATGAACCACATCCACATTATCTCATTTCGACATCATCAACCACATCAACATTATCTCATTTTTTAACATCATCAACCTGATCAACATTATCTCATTTCAATATCATCATCATAATCATCAATATCATCTCATATTAATATAATCATCAACATAAATTCATTTCAATATTATCATCAGCATCACAAACAATCGCATTTCACATCTATATACCATACGCCTGAGATTCACATTCCTCAGGTCTTCAGACAACACAAACCTCATTCACCTCACAATCCATATTACCACGAGACTGATATTTTAGAAAAATTCTAAATTAAAGATGAGGACTACAGTAGAGAAAACAAACTCTTATGTCCATTTGAAAAATTTAATAAAGAATTAACTAGGAGAACATATTATAAAATTTTAGGCAGAGTCTCCTTTGTAATTAAGATTTTTCCCAAAAATCCAATCCAATCATTACAACAACAACATCATTCACAATTTTATCCATCAATAATAAATTCATCGCATCCCATTAGTTAAAAACACAGTTTTTCTTGAAAACGAGCACACAACAGAAACAAACATACATAAGTAGTAAATACATCACATCCAATTAGTTTGAAACATATTTTTTCTTGAAAACCAGCACGTAACAAGGACAGACATATATCTCCATAATTGGGTTCCCTGACCCCCAACTATGGTATAAAAAACTTTAACCAAACAATAAACTCCCCTTACTTATCTATAAACTCTCACGTTAGGTCCTCATGGTGTTGTTTTGAGATCCCTCAAGTTTGCGTGCTTTGGTCCAAACACAAAGCTCTATATACCAAGTCGAAGACAATTTAGTATAGATTTCAAAGATAATGTTAATATTAACATTCGGGGTCAAATACCCACTAAAATATAAAATAGCTAAAATGGTGTTTTGAAAGTCCACATCAAAAAGACATCATTTTGAAATTCTGATCACACCGATGTAACTGGAGTTCAATGGATGTTACAAAAATGACATCGATATTATAAAAAATGAAACTTTTACAACGTCTTATTTTCAAAGGGTTTTCAAAGGAAGTGTAAAAACACCCAATAATGTATCCAAATCACAAGAGATATCAAGAGAAGCTTCAAAATAGCTAGGAGAAGGCATAGAAAACACGGTTACCTCGAAGAAACCATGAAGCGAAGATTGGAGGCTCCATTCTCTACTGAATCCTTGAGTTGAGTTTTGAAGATTCTGCTCCAATTAAAATGTTCCTCTTCATGCGGTGGTTCAACGGCAAGAAACGGCGGCTCGTGGAGGTCACCGGTGGCCGTAGCTGGTGGAGAAGGAGGGGGAGGGGTTTGGGTGGTTGTTTTGGGAAGAAGAAGACCATTTTTTTAGTTTTGACGCTGCTATGTGAATTTATAACCGCCTTTACTTGCCCAGACGAATTTTGACTGGCATTTTGGCTCGCCTGAGCAAATTGACCCAATTTTGAAATTTCACTACTGCTGTGAAAAATTAATATCTCATGATTAATAAGTTAGGTTGTAAATCCCAACGGTCAAAATTTTCATATGTGGGTTAGGAATACACCTTTAAAATTTGATGGTGATCCAACGGTTAAACAATTAACAACTATGATTTTACCAAAACATGTTTTTGGTCAAATTTGGAATCACTCAATTTCAACGCAGCTCAAACAAACTCCACAAGGATAATTTAAACAATAATTCAACTAATCTAAGCTAATCAAATAACACAAGAAATACATCATACACTTATTTTTAGTTTATCAAAATTTCAGGCTGTTACACTGGCTTTGTTGGTTCTTTGGCGTATATTCGCATGTTGGTAAGTAGCATGGACTCACTAAGGACTGATGGTGCAAAAGGCTTTGTCAAGCAATCTATATAGATGATAGATATTATTCATCATGTAGTTTCTTTAGTAGATAAACATGAGTCTTATTAGGACCACAACTATTTGATTAGTCAACAATGCCCATTGATATCCATGTTTGAGTTTATACCTATAGCTTCCATACTACAATATGGTGGTAAAAGAAAGGTAGAAGTTTAACCAAGGTTCATATGTACAATCATGTTGTTTAAGTATAGTGATGTCTTCCACATTTCCACATGGTATGCCTACTAGGTGGGAATTGGATGACAAGGAGTTTGTTCCCCTTATTTATTTAAAAAGGTGTGACCATGTTCTATTTTGTTTCGCTTTTTTTTCACCTTGTGTTTTTGGATATTTTAACTGTAGGGGAGCAATTGGGCAGCCAAGATTAATGGTACCTGTTGTTTTGGTCATGGTCTATGGTCGCTGGAATGCACAAGTTCTTATTTGATATGTTATTGCAACAATTATTATTTTGTCAATGAAGTCAATTTAATTTGCATACAAATTGTCTTGATCTTTTCTAGGTTTTCCAGGTATAGCTCTTCTCTTGCTTTTGTTTTTTTGTCTCATATTTGATTTAAATTAATTTAGAGAAACAATATATCTTTTCATTTTTGCCAACTTACCGAGGAAACTTTTGAAAAAAAAGGGATTATATCCTAGAAAATAACCTTTCCCAAATATCTTGATTCGGTTTTATGTGCACACAGATGTATATTAATGATTTAACGTTTAGACAAGATATCCAAATGCATTGATGTTTGAGTGATGTATTATTGATTGGATGCCATCTATGCCAATGACTTCTAGGTCTAGTGGCACTTCTTTCTCTTTTAGTTTCCTAGAATAATGGTTAAGCCTTGTTTTTTCTTACAGGATTCTAGTGGCACTTAGAATTGATACCGATATTAGTGACTTAGACTTACCACCATGTCACCCTTTTATTTTGTGGTTTCGTTCTACTGCTAGTGGTAAAATTCTTCCTCTTAAGACTAATCATAATGTGCTGAAAATAAAAATTCAATTTATATTCATATGTATGTTAGTAGAACAAATGATGAGTTTTGGAACCTACCTGTGATAGAAAATGTGAATGAACATTGTGAATGAAGATGTGAATGAACCTGTGGGTAAAAGTGTGAATGAACCTGAGTGAAAATGTGAATGAGCCTGAGTGAAAATGTGAACGAACCTGAGTGAAAATGTGAATGATTTTTTTCCTTTCAATTCCATCAAACACAAATAAATTCATAGGTGCTCGTTGAATCTTCAACCGGACGAGTGAACACTACAAATGATACAAGAGCAAGACCTAAAAAAGGCAAAAAGAAAGAAATTCCGTTGGAAACTATTTACCAATATGGGGTTGTCAAACACGCCTAATTTGGGCGTGACTCATTCCGTCTCTAATTTCGTCGCTAACAATTTTTGACAGAAATTCCGTCACAAAAAGTGTTAGCGACAGAATTGGAGACGGAATTTGGGTCGCCTAATGTGAAAAATTAAAGTGACAAAAAACACGTCCATTTTCATGTTATCCTTATTATTATTATTTTTTTGTTTTCATACAAGACATTTATTAATGCACGTGAATAATTTTAAAGCATCTTACATTTTTTTTATGCATGGGCATTATATATGTGATAGACATATTTTGAACTTTTAAAAATGAAAAATGTAAATAATAGAGTTTAATTTTCATAATAACAAAAGAATTAATTTGTCAATTAATTATAAATTATTTTATATATTATTTTTAAAATAATTATTATAAAATTTAACAATTTTATCATACATAACATGAAATTGGATGAGAATAAAAAATATACGATTAATGCATTTTAATTAAATTCTAACTTGAAAAATTAATTGAATTATAAATAATAATGTTAT
>PYAF01002314.1:335686-364445 GCA_007407185.1 Glycine tomentella
TTTTTTTTTTTTTTTTTTAATTTTGTTCATTGGATGTTTGTAAAAAGGATTAAGTTTTGGGTTTTGTTTTGGATTGCGTGTGAATTAACAATTGGGGTTTGGTTTTTGACAGAGGTAGCGTTGAGATCATACATCCGAGGATTTGATGGGGTTTCCTGGGAGCAGTTGATGCGTGTGCCTTTGTTGATTTCAATGTCGCTTTTGAAATTTCATAAGTATAGTTTCATTCTTTTGTTTATAGAATAATACTCTCAACTGTGATGATTGTTCCAAATCACGTATGCTCTAGTTTACTACTTTGCTCTTGAAGCTACTATACATTAGAATGTTGGCTGGAATGCCTAGTGTTGAAGTGTATTTAATGGTTGATGGAAATTTGAAATTTCATTTATATTGCTGGCAATAAAAATCTCCCCAGTGTATTGTATTTATTCATATAATCTGCTGTTGAAATTTATGAAAATTTTTAAATGTTGGCCCAAATGTTTTCCCTCTATTGGATTTGGTATTTGTTGTGCTGCCAGATTAATTGGATAAATGGAACCATTTTTTTTAATGTAATACCGGATTTGAATCCAGTCTCTTATGAAGTTATCTTGCGACTATTACCATACAGATCATGAATGCCAGTCAAAATGGAACGGGTTAATCATAACAAAACGGTCTAGTTTCACTACCTAGATTTGTAATAAACTAGACCACTGGGTTATGTGTTTTTTACTGTATGAATAAATAATAAGAAAAAAGAAGTATAGAATACAATAGCTATCAATGCATGTCAATATGCTGGACGAAGGTATATTTACAACTTTCATGAATATTAAGTTTACAACGCTTCATCTTAGGAGGAATCCAATGTGGGATAACATTTTTTACTTTAATCATAAAGAATAAAACTATTTTTCCAATTCCACATTCATTATTATAACAGCAAACATTTTAGTGGGATTATTAGAAGTTCAATTTGAGCTGCATTTTCTATATATGGGACAATCCCAAAATCATTATTATAAGAAAAAAACATTTTAGTGGGATTATGAGTTTTAAAAGAAAAATATTTGTATGGGGACATGTAAAAGTGTGTTCTTAATGAATTTTTTTTATCATCTTATAGTTATTCTTTTTAGTTCTTTAACTAATATTCATAATAAGACCTAAAGAGAAATGCTAGTATTACACTTTCTAACATACTCTTTTGAGCACGCACTTTATTATTGGTTGAAATTTATTGAAAGGGGAAATGTTAGTAACACATTCTTTTGAACACACTCCATTGCTGGTTATAATTTATAGAAAATTACAATTTTTTTGCCTCACCTCATTTGATGACTTTGATTTTGTTGTCTTCAATAAATTTTAACCAATGATAGTGAGTTAGGATAAGAGTGGTACTAG
This sequence comes from Glycine tomentella, assembly GCA_007407185.1. Classification (NCBI taxonomy): domain Eukaryota; kingdom Viridiplantae; phylum Streptophyta; class Magnoliopsida; order Fabales; family Fabaceae; genus Glycine; species Glycine tomentella. The sequence continues at coordinate 337,082 of PYAF01002314.1, forward strand.
CATTTTTCTTAATAAAATCAAATGTGTTGCAAAGTATATCACAAAGCATATGGCTAGAATTTTGATAATTGTTATTTTTACGTAAATTATGCATTTAAATTACATAACAATTTATCTTTTTTTTCTTCTTTTAATGATTCTTTTGTGATTGACGCGTAGAAATTTAGTTTTTTTGAGCTTTTATCCAATAAATGCTAAAATTAGTTGATTTATAGTGTGTTAGATGTATTTTCTTTATAGGATTACACATTAAAAACTTGGAATATGGATTGAGGATATGGATAGCATGCACATATGGGCTTAGAGAGTTGCTAATATAAAAAAAAATCCAATAAAGCAAAGTTTTGATTATAAAAAGGGGTGAGCAATTACAAAATAAAAATGAGAAGCCAGAGAAAAATCTAAGGCACAAAGGAGAGAAGAATCTACTCCGCAGAAGTTGGCTTATGCCCTTTATTCTCCCATTCTTCTATTCTCTTTCATCAATTGGTATTTCTTATTGTTTTTGTAAGACTCTCATGACAAGGAGATGCTAAACTATTCATTGTTGGGGGTTTAGAAACCAAACACTCTTGAAGTAACAATTCTTACTATCTATTTAATGTTATTTTATATTATTGTTCTTTTCTGAATCTTATGTCATGTTTGTTGTCTGATCATCCATATGCATGTAATGTTATGAGAGTTTATGCATTAGGAGAAGTCTATACACTAAGAACCAGAAAGAATATCTAGGCAATCCATATCTAAGGATAAAATGACAGTTTAGCCTTAAACATACATCTCTACTCTTAATGCAAATTATTAGATGTAGTTTACTACGGGATCGGGAGTAAACTTAGATAATTTAGCCTCTTCATATGAGGGATCATGGTTAGAGTAAATTAGAGGATGAAAGTAATATGTAAAAATAATATTAAATAGTGAAAAAATCATTACCATTGCATTAAAAGTAATTTTTGCAACTGAACACCCAACATATCTCATAATAGTGCATCAACCTTCCATCAACTCTCTAAGTGTTTGTTTTTCTTCTCTTGCTCTTAATTTATTTCGTTGTTTATTTTAGTCTACTTTTATATTTACATACATCATCACTTGAAAACCCTAAAAAATCATTATGTTCATTGCTTAAAATTTGATATATACAAACTCTGAGTATAATCAAAGTCTCTTAAATAATATAAAAAAAAAGATTAGTTTTAAAACCCGGATTGAAACTTTAAAAAGTTATTGGTTCGGGTGCCATTAGAATTGATTTCTTTTCACAAGATTTTAAGTTTGAGTCTTTTGGACGAAAAAAATATGATTAAAAAAAAAGTCTCACAAAAAAAAATCAGTCCAGTAAATAGTTCTCAAAAGTAACTAGAGAGAAAAACTAAAAATTGAATTTTTTGTTTTTATAACTTATATTATTAGTATTATAATGGATATAAATAAAAAAAATAATTAATAACATATTTAAAAACTAAAATGACAATCATTTTGAAACAAAAATCCTCTTCTTACATAATAATTAGTATGAGACAAAATAAGTATAAATTTACAGTAATTTTAAAAAACAAAATAAATATAACTTTAGTGACAATTATTTATTATTTATAAAACTCAATAAATTATCATGTATAGAAAACATTAAATTTATCCCAACTACTTTAAAATTCACATTCAATATAATTAAGGAAAAAATATTAGTTTGATATTTAAAATAATAAAATATTTATGTAAGATTACTCTATATATTATTAATATATAGTATATCACAATCAAGTACACGAAGGATTAGATGGAAAAAAAAAAACCTTCACCGACCTCAGCAGAAACTATATAATAAACCCCCTAGCCCCCACCGAAAACGCATACTGAAAAAGCAAGCAAAGCAACAGCGTCATTCATCCATCAAAGAAACAGAAGAAAGCTTTTCTTTTTGAATCCGACAATGCTTCCACCGCGTAAGAGGGTGGATTTCTCGTGCGGCGACAAGGTGGAGATCTGCAGCAACGAGGATGGCTTCCTCGGCTCCTACTACCAAGCCACGGTCGTGTCGCGCCTGGACAACGGCCTCTACATCGTACGCTACGACACGCTCCTCCAAGACGACGCATCACACCAACCCCTAACCGAAACCTTATTCCCCAAAGAACTCCGTCCCCGGCCGCCACGTGTCTCCAAAACCGATTTCCAGCTCTACCAGTGCGTCGACGCCTTCGACAACGACGGCTGGTGGCTCGGCCAGGTCACCGGGAAAAAAGACGCTGAGCATTACTACGTGTATTTTTCTACTACTCATGAGGAGATTTCGTATCATTTTTCTGCAATTAGGGTTCATCATGAGTGGAGCCATGGGGAGTGGGTTTTGTCCAATTGAAGAGTGTTGTTGTAGGATGGAAGTAATTGTACACTGTGTTTCTTGGTTTCAGTCTCTTTAGTGTTTTGAGGATGAAAGTAATTGTACCTACGCTGTGCTTTCTTCTTGTTCATATGTGTGTGAAATTGGAATTTTAGTTCCCATCCCTTATGGGAAAACTGGAAATTAAACCCTTTCTATTTCAAGATGATTCAATTGTTGTCTCTCTTTTTGTTTTTTTGTTTTCTTAATTTTTTTTTAATTCTGTTTTTTATGGTACGAAAATGCAATTATACTCTTACCTATACAAGAATTATGGGAGGCAATTCTACAATGCACCCAGACACAATTGACATAACATAACACCTTTCTATCCCTTGTTGTTCCATTCCATTCCTTCATTGCTATGCCCACATAGCATTACACTTCCATAACAACACCAAAAACAAATGGCTCTTGTGAGCCACGTTTGTGTGAGATGTGTAGCCACACCCACTTCTCCAGAGCCCCCAAGTTCCGCACCCTTGCCAGACCCAAGGCAAACCAAGGTTCTCCTTCCGAAGAAGCAGCCTCAGAAATGGTCCACCAGGGTGGCTCCCGGGGAGTACGGTGGCCCTCCCACCACCACCAAACTCCGCAAGTACTGGGGCGGCGATGACGAAGACCCTTTGGCCTCTTTTGACTATATGTGGAACAAGGAGTTTATGGGTCGCTTCCAAAAGTTGATTGAGGAACCCAATGCTCAACCCCCTCCTGCAAAGCTCTGAACTTTCACTCACTTTGTTCTCTCACTCACCCAGTGTGGTTTCTTTTTACGGTAAATGATTATTTTGGACATCAATGTGTAATGTGTACTAAGTGCGACAATTGGTTACGTATGTTATACAAATTAATGATAAATTTTAATTTTAAATTAATTCTTCAATATTACAATCTTATGACATAATTGTTGAACTTTTTATATGTTTATTGACTAAACATAATTTTATGGATCATGAATGTCTAAAAAGTGTGATAATTATATTCTATCAAATAATTTAATTACAAATTGAAACTTGAACTTTATAATTTAATGTTAAATGAGTCCTCTAAAAAATATAACTTAATGTCATATTAGTTCTTGAACATTAGAGTTTAATGAAAAAATATTCCTAACAAGTATGACATAATTATTGCATTTTTTTACACATTCGAGAACAAAATCATATTTTTCATTGTTCGAGCAACTAAATTATCACCTATTTACACTTTTAGGACCAAAGTGATTATTTACCTTTTTTAAAAAAAAAAAATCTGCTGTTATGCCTGTGTATTTTTTTGTTGGAATTCTGGATTGTTGTTGGAGAATTACTTGTGGGGGGAATATTTGTTCGATAGTTGTGGTGATTGCTTTGTGTTTGTGGGTTTTGGCTTGTTTTTTGTGTATGACTTAGGGAACAAGAGAAATTGATGATGCCTATCTCGATCAATTTTCTAATATTGAGTTTTGAGTTTCTGTGATGATCTTCACTTGTATAATCAATCTCAATCCTAATCAACAGTATTAGGAACCCAGTTATTCTCTAATGTTTTACTCCTATTTGTTACTAACTACAATATTATCTCAATTTGTTTAATCTATGATAATTAGATAATTATTCAGTATTGAGGATAAGGATATGGATATGTTCAACCCATCAGCGGTGTCCTATCTTGGATATCCAACCCTTTTAAGTAACATGTTGAGACCATGTGAACAAAGCAATGAAAATTAAAATAACCAATTTTCACTTAAGTTTATACAATCGTTATGTTGAGAGCCCTGTATTTGTGTGCTCTTTTACATAACGAGACTCTGCGAGGCAAGCAAAATGTATACATTGCATGATTCAATTTTTTGGTGGAAATGGAGATGAAATTAATGAAATCAGATTTAATTTGCACATTCATTATTATTGCCACTTCATAGTATTGGCAAATATGTAGATTTACTGGCAACAGACTTCTCAAATGTTTTATAATTTATATCATATATAATTCTGGGTGTGGTAGAAGAGTTCGGAGAACAATGGCTTTCTTCAGCATTGGTTTCTTTTATTTCCTGTCATTAATTCGCTCCAATTTTTGCATAGGAATCAAAATGATAGAACACAATATTTGGTTTCTAAAATGCTCTTCTTTTCACTCCGTGGTGACTCAAGAAATTAATAGAGACTTGGTTGGTGATAGAATACAGTGGTGTCATTTGATTCATGTAGCTAGGTGACCCCACCTTGTGAAAAAATGCTTTGGTGGTGGTGGTGACTCAAGATATTTTGGTGAATGATTCAAGATTAGTTAAATTTGTTTGTTTATGTGACTTATCTCTGACATAAATAAAGTTCCTGTATTCATACATTTTGAAAAACGTGACTTTTTTAGAGATGAGAGAGAAAGAGAAAGAGCGAGAGATAGTGAGAAAGGGTGGGTCCGAGTGGAAAATAGAAACTATAGACGGAAATGTTACAGTGATGATGGGTACCATCAGGTTGGTAAGTTGGCGGCGTCACGATCGGAATTAGTCCGGAGGAGGAATTGGAGGGAGAAAGCTGATGTATCATCCTTTTACTTCACTCGCTTCCCGGATAACTTTGGTGCTAAGGATCTTTGGCCGGAGTTTAAAAAGTGGGGAGACCTAAAGGAGATTTTCATTGCCAGAAACATAAATCAGAGCGGAAGGCGATAATGCTTCATCAGGTTCAAAGGTGTTAAAGACCTGAGAAGTTTGGAACGACAACTCGATAATTTGATTATCGACGGCCTGAAACTATATGTTAATGTCCCCAAACATGGACGATATAAGGCGATGGCTCAGGACTAGGGGGCACAGAGGAAGCACATGATGAATGATGTTATAACACCTAAGGTACCGAACAAATATGGGCCTCACCACAATTATCCCGTCCACTACCAGAACCATAGGCCACCATACGCGCAAGTGGTCTCTATGGCCAACCAAAGGAAGCGGCCATAGTCGCATTTGACATTGGTGACGAAGCCTTCCATCTCGTCTGTTCAGTTGTCAATCCAGATGGATGGCCTGTGGTGCTCTGACGTCTGGGTAGGCAGGCTGAGATGTCTAACGGAGATTGACGGGTTGGAGGATAACTTTACGTGGGACGGCGATGAGGACATTGTACCTAAATTGGGAGATGACATGGTCCTCTTGTTGGGCCTCAAGGACACACAATCGGAGGAAATTAGTAGGAACGCAGAGGAGAATGGTATGTCCATGTTCTATTCCCTAGAGAAGTAGAACCCAACGATGCGGTGCGGATCCAGACTAGTCTGTGCTGGGGGATACCCTTACATGCATGGGACAAGGAAAATATAAAAAAGATCGTGGCCGGAGTGGGGGAGGTGGTGGATGTCGACGTCGACGGCGACGACTCCCTTTGTATGGATAGGGCTCGTGTCCTTATTAAAACACCGTGGCACCCCATGGTCAACCACATTGTTCTGGCTTCTATCAATGGTGACAAGTTCAACGTCCATATGGTGGAGGAGTTGTGTTGGCACCAGTGTTGGGCTCAACGTTGCAGAGATAGCTTCGACGGGTCATCAGAAGAGATAGCTTCTGATGGCAGCTACATGGGGCTGAGCGACCTGGTGGAGGTTGCGACGGCCGCCGAAGACAATGCTGGTCACGGTGGCGATAAGGTAGACACTGGGCCCCTGGCTAATGGGAACCTGCGGTTTTTTGCTACGGGTCCAACACGTGGTTCGTTGGGTATTAACCAACCCCCTGATAGGAACCTATCCAAGGAACCTGTCTCTGAATCGGGTGGCTATGACAGTCATGACCCAAACCTTTTTCGGGGTAACCATGAGGACGTGACAGAAAGGGAGATTGTTTCAAAAAGCAGGGATATTGGCAGGGAGGAAGGCGACTCTGCCTTTGACGGTGACCCTTGCACGCAAAGGGTTAGTAATACTCCTGCAGGAGGGTGTGGGTAGTGGAGGGACCCACATCTAAATGACTCAATGGAGGCAGAAGCAGAAGCAGCTGGTTCAGAGAAACATGAGGGCACACTCAAAGTGGGGTCACCATACAGTGATGACATGTAAGCCACAGGAGGTAAAGATAGCTTATTGGGCCTTAATAAATATGGACCTGCTTTGAACTGGAAGGTGTGCTCCATAAATAGGTGGTGTAAAATGAAAATTCAGCCTGTTAAGTTGCAGGACTAGGGATATAGCTTAAATGAAATGCAGAATAATTCCAAAGGAAAGGAAGTCTTTAATCCTAAATAGGAGTCAACACCAGTGGGGCGGATAGTGGGCTGAAGGAGGTTGTTGATTGGGGTGACTGGCCCATAAACAACCATCATAGGGATAAAGCTTCATCAAGTAATACAAACGTGATTGGATATATGAGCCCTCCCAGGACTGGGCGTTAGCTGAGATGTTGGGCCTTACGTGCAATAATAAAGAGGATATGGTGGGAAGTATGTTGGACATGGAAATCAGGAATGGAAAGGAGATCCTCGAGATGAGAAATAGTGATGGTGATCCATGAAGATTCTCTCCTACAACATTAAGGGGCTGGGAAGGGAAGTTAAATGGGCTTCTGTCAGAAAAATGATTAACAAGGAAGGGGTGGATATGCTCTGCATTCAGGAGACAAAAAATGAAGTTATTGATAAAAAGATCTGCCAAGCAATTTGGGGTGATTCTGATGTTATTTGGGAATTTAAGCCAACTTGCCATAGGGCGGGAGGTCTCCTTTGTCTTTGGAATAAGGAGAAGATTACAGTTGAGAAAAAGGTGATTGGAAGTGGATTCATTTATCTGGAAGGCACTTGGCTTGAAGATAATGCAAAATTTGTTGTTGTTAATGTCTACTCACCTTGTGAGTCAGTACAAAAGAAAAACCTATGGGTTGAGATCAGGCAGCTTCGATCTTCATGTAGCAAAGGACTATGGTGTACTATAGGCAATTTTAATAATGTAAGGCAGACATCGAAAAGAGTTGGCAGCTGCCAACGAAGTCAAGATGAGGGAATTATTAGAGAATTTAATGAATGGATTGCAGACCTGGAGGTTGATGACGTGTCGTGCATCAATTGTAAATTCACGTGGTTTAGACCGAACGGTTCAGCTAAAAGCAGGCTAGATAGAGCCCTTGTCTCTGCTGATTGGACTAATAAATGGCAGGGTACTGTTCAGGTGGTTTTGGATCGTAACTACTTCGATCACTGCCCCATCTTGCTTAAAACGTCTTCTATTGATTGGGGCCTAAAACCTTTTCGGGTTTTAGATTGCTGGTTTGGTGATAAGACCTTCAGGAAGTTTGTTATAGATAGCTGGCACTCCTCTGTGGTACCGGGCTAGGGTGGGTTTGCACTCAAAGAAAAAATCAAAGCCTTGAAGCTGAACCTCAAAGCTTGGAATAAGAACCACTTTGGTGTCATCCAGCAAAACATCAAAAGACTTGAGTGTGAGATAAACAGCTTGGAGCTGGAAAGTGAAGCTAGGCAGTTGAATGATGCAGAGCTGAAAAGGAGGAAAGCATTGCAGCAAGAATTGTGGGCTGCCTCACAGTCTTATGCCTCACTCCTCAGGCAAAAGGCTAGGTTGTGATGGCTCAAAGAAGGCAATTGAAATTCCAAATTCTTTCATAGGATAGTCAACTGGAAATGCAAGAGCAACTTGATTAAAGGGATTATGGCTGATGGTTGTTGGCTGGAAGACCCTAGTAGGGTTAAAGAGGCAATCAGAACCTATTTCAAAAAATGATTTGAAGAGTCAGTGTTGGAAAGGCCTAAACTAGATGGGGTGCAATTTTTGATTTTAGATCAGCAACAAAACAATTTACTGGTGGCTTGGTTTGAAGCTCAGGAAGTGCGAGATGTTGTTTGGGAGTGTGGGAGTGAGAAGAGCCCTGGTCCGGATGGTTTAAACTTCAAATTCATCAAGGAATTTTGGGAGACTATTAAACCTGATTTTATGCGCTTCTTGGACGAGTTTTATTTGAATGGTATTTTCCCTAAAGTTGGTAACGCTTCCTTCTTAGCTCTAATCCCTAAAGTACCCGATCCTCAGGGCCTTAATGAATACAGACCTATTTCACTTATAGGTTGTATCTACAAGATAGTTGCTAAGGTTTTATCCTCTAGGTTGAAGAAGGTACTGCCACTCATTATTGATAGTCGTCAGTCGGCCTTCATTGAAGGGAGGCATATGTTACAGAGCGTGATTGTGGCTAATGAAGTGGTTGATGAAGCTAGAAGGTTCAACAGTAGTTGTTTGGTGTTCAAGGTGGATTATGAGAAAACTTATGACTCCGTGAGTTGGAGTTTCCTCTCATATATGATGGAGAGACTGGGCTTTTGTCAGAAATGGATTTACTGGATTAAGGGGTGTTTAAATTCATCTTATGTATCCATTCTTGTTAATGGGAGCCCCACGGGTGAATTTAGTCCTCAGAGAGACTTCAGGCAAGGTGACCCGTTAGCCCCATTCCTGTTCAACATTGCAGTGGAGGGAATTGCGGGCCTAATGAGGGAACCATAAGCTTTAAACAGGTTTGAAGGGTTCAAGGTTGGCCAAAAGAAGGTGGACATCAGCCTGCTCCAATATGTTGATGACACTATTTTCTTTGGGGTAGCATCGGAGGAAAATGTCAAAACCATTAAGGTTATCTTGAGAAGCTTTGAGCTAGTGTCAGGGTTGAAGATAAACTTTGCAAAGAGTTGTTTTGGAGCTTTTGGGATGAATGAACAATGGATAGATAGTGTTGCTAGATACTTGAACTGCAGGAAGTTGATGGTACCTTTTTCATATCTGGGAGTTCCTATTGGGGTAAATCCGAGGCGGAGTGAGACATGGGCACCCTTAGTGAGAAAGTGTGAGAGTAAATTAGCGAAATGAAAGCACAAATTGTTGTCTTTTGGAGGCAGGCTGACTCTCATCAAGTCAGTCTTGAATTCATTACCTACTTTTATGTTTTCTTTTTTCAGGGTTCCTAAAAAGGTGGTTGATCATCTGGTGAGACTACAACGTAGATTTCTATGGGGTGGCAGCGATGATCAGGTGAAAATGGCATGGGTGAAGTGGGATGTGGTGTGTCTGGATAAAGCATATGATGGCTTGGGTATTTGAGATCTGAAGAGCTTTAATACAACTCTACTTGGGAAATGGCGATGGAACTTGTTCCATAGCAATGAAGAACTGTGGTCACAAGTTTTGGAGTCTAAGTATGGCGGGTGGAGAAGTCTTGATGCTGAGAGAAGGTATGCTACTGAATCTATTTGGTGGAGGGATTTGTGTAGTGTTTGCCATCCTAGTAATGTGGAGGGGTGGTTCAATAAGGGTCTCAAATGGGGTGTTGATTGTGGATCAAAGGTTTTATTCTGGGAAGATGGGTGGAAAGATGATGGTGTACCCTTGAGGTCGAAATTCCCTAGACTTTACTACCTCTCTCAACAACAACAACACTTCATTCAGCAGATGGGTTCTTCATCAAATGATGGATGGGAATGGAATCTTATTTGGAGAAGGTGTTTTAGGGTGGGGGGAAGTAGAACTAGCAATTCAGTTCCTAAAGGATATTCAGGGGGTGGTCATTCGTCCACAACAACAGGATAGTTGGAGGTGGGAGGGGACACCGACTGGTAGCTATATGGTGGGAAGCGCCTATAAGTCACTGCATAGGGTGCTGGATTCCCAGGTTCAGGAGGAGATATACAAAGATCTTTGGAAGCTTCGTATCCCATGCAAAGCCACTTGTTTTGCTTGGAGGTTATTGAGAGACCGATTGCCTACTAAGAAGAATTTGGCCCTCAGAAATGTAACTATGGGTGACCTTACATGTCCTTTCTGCTGCAGTTCTATTGAAGATGCATCACATGTCTTCTTTAGCTGTAACAAGATTATGCCGCTATGGTGGGAATCTTTGGGTTGGATTAGTGTGGTTGGGGTATCCCCGGTTAACCCAAGCGACCACTTCTGCCTCTCAGGCCTTAAAGTTCAGCGATGGTATACCTGGTGGATTGCCCTCACTTGGAGCATTTGGTTTCACCGCAACATGATAGTATTCCATAATGAGAGCTTTAATGGATCTAAGTTGATGGAGGATGCTATATTTTTTTGTTGGTCATGGTTAGCAAACTTGGAGAAAGACTTTGATATTCCTTTTTACATATGGTCTAGCCATATCAAAGATGGTTTTGTTTGTAGTGGAGGGTGTAACTAGGATGTCACTATATTTCTTTTTGCATTCAAGTGGGTTTCTAGCTTGTTCTTTGGCATCCTAATTCAATCTTTCATGTATTAGGCTGCCAAAGCTTTGTTAGCCTACTGTTGGCCTCTTGTTTATCTTTTAGTACCTTTTGTACTTCTTTTCATATATATAATATTATATCTTTGCCGATAAAAAAAAAAGTTCCTGTCAACAGGAAGAACCTTTAGGATTTCTAAACTTAAATAGAGTCATGAACCTGGACAGGTCTCTTTCTACATTATTTAAATTCAAGTCTTGAAATTTTGTTCTATTATTCTCTTGCATTTGTTCTTTCTTTATCTATAAAGTTATTTGAATTATGAACTGCATTTTGGAAGTTAATTTGAGCAAAGAACTCGCAGCTCATGTAAATCATAATGCACACCAACAAATTGATGCAGAAACTAATATAAGAGCTTTGTCTTTTCTTTTGATTTTCCCCTAATTATTATATCTTATGGATTTAATGACTTATGATATATCTCCAATATTGTAATATTCTTCCTCTATTGAGTTATATTTTGGAAAAACAAAGGTACATAATACTTTGTGTTGTTTTTCCACATTATTCATTTCACTTTTCTTCAATTGAAATGATTATCAGGTGACAGGAAGCAATAGGGTAAGATATAAATCAGCACCAACATGCTGTGAGCAAGAAAAATGGGATAGAGCTACCAAGGCCGCAATTGGAGGCAGTGTGATAAGAACAGGACCAGGCAGAGAAGAAAGAAAATGTTTATTGTAGTTTTGAGAATAATCTCCCGTAGTTACACTTGTGATTTCGAGGTCACACCCTCCAGCTACCAATCAAGTACCCTCCTTACAGTTATCCTCTTCTATTTATAGCTTCCTCCCCTCTAAATCTGTTATAACTAATTTTTTATTAGTTATACTGACTACCTAACTGCTAAAAATGCTTATGTCACCCTCTAAGAATAGATTTTCCCCCACCTATTACTCCTATCAATACCCGTCCTTTCAAGATGGACCTTGTCCTCAAGGTCCAGGTCAGGAAAAACAATCTTCAACTCCTCAGTTAACTCCCAACTGTTCTTATGATGTGGCAATTCCTTCCATTGGATAAGCACCTCTTGTTTCCCAGCTTCTGAAATTCTCTGCTGCATAATCCTCTCAGGTTATATTTGAAGTTCCTAATTCTCATTCAAAATTGTAGGCAATGGTTGGGGAGAACAAGTAGCTTTAATGGATTTCTTGAGCAAAGAAATATGAAAAATTGGATGAATCTTACTGCCTTCTGGAAGTTCCAACTTGTAAGCAATCTCTCCAATTCTTTGTAAGACCTTATAAGGTCCATAGAACCTAGGACTCAACTTGTCATTAGGTTTCTTAGCCAAAGACTTCATTCTGTAAGGTTGCAGCTTCAAAAATACTCAATCCCTTTCTTGAAAAACTACCTCTCTTCTATGCTTGTCAGCATATCTTTTCATTTGATCTTGAGCCTTCAGCAAATTACTCCTTAGATCCTGCAACAATTCATCCCTGCTGTTGCTCAGCTGATTAATTTCTTCCAGTTTAGAAGGAATATCAGCTCCCTTGATTAATAAAGGTGGCATTTGCCCATACAAAGCCTGAAAAGGAGACATCTTAGCTGAAATATTAAAATTGGGGTTAAACCAAAACTCAGCCCAAGATAAGTAGTTGGTCTATTGCTTTGGTTTGCTCCCAGTTAAACACCTCAAATAGACCTCTAAACATCTATTAGCCACCTCAGTCTGCCCATCTGTCTGTGGATGATAGACAATGCTCATTTTTAATTGAGTCCCAGCCCTCCTAAATAGCTCCTTCCAAAACAAACTCATGAACACTCTATCTTTGTCAGAAACTATGGATGATGGAAATCCATGTAATTTTATTACCTCAACAATGAAAATATCAGCTACCTCCTTAGCTGTATAAGGTTGACTAAGAGCAAAAAAAATGAACATACTTAGTCAACCTATCAATTGCCACCAAGATAGTGTCCTTACCTTAAGCCTTTGGCAACCCTCCAATGAAATCCATGGCAATATTTGACCATACCTTTGCGGGAATGGGTAATGGTTGCAGCAACCCTACTAGTGCCAAAGTGTTGGCCTTATTTCTCTGACAGATTTCACATGCAGCCACATAATCCCTGATTGTCTTCTTCATACCTGGCAAATACATTACTACAGTCACTCTTTTAAAAGTTGTAAAGAACCGTGAATGTCCCCCCACAGGAGAATCATGCAACTCCTTTAAAGTAAGAGGAATTTTAGCAGAATTTTTAGAGAGTACCAGCCTATTCTTGTAATACAATTTACCTCTATGTATATTGTATCCTATCTTCTCAACTGTCTTAGTCACTAGGCCCTGAAAAATCTCATACATTTGAGGGTCAGCCTGCATCTCTTCCTCCCAATCACTCCATTCTTCCTCTTGCACCACTGGAATTGCCCCAAAAGAAAATTGCCTGGACAATGCATCGACCACTATATTCTCTCTTTCTGGCCTATATTGAATATCAAAATCATATCCAATTAGCTTAGTGGCCTATTTAAACTGCTCGTCACTCAATAATCTTTGCTCATTTAAGAACTTTAATAAACTTTTTTGATAAGTTCTAATATTTTTTTCCCTAGCAAATAATGTCTCCACTTTTAACTGCCAACATCACAGCCATTAACTCCCTCTCATACTGATTTAAGCCTTCCCTTTTCTGATAAAATTTTACTCCAAAAGGCCAAAGGTCTCTCTTCTTGCAACAACACTACTCCTAATCCACTTCCAGAAGCATCAGTTTCTAAAACAATTTTTAGAAAAATCTGGTACTCTTAGAATAGGCAGCTTCTGCATTACTGTCTTAAGTTGTTCAAAAGCTCTTATTGTTTCCTCCTTCCACTGAAAAGCATTCTTTTTCAACATAGCATTTAAGGGTTGTGCAATTTTTCGATACCCTTTCACTCACAAACCTCCTATAATAACCTGTCAATCCTAAAAAAACCCTTAATCCTTTTACATCTTTAGGAACAGGCCACTTAGCAATGGCTACCAACTTATTTGGATCAGCTTCTACCCTTTCAATTAAAATTACATGTCCCAAATATTCCAAGGACTGCTGACCAAATTTACATTTTTTTATTTACATATAACTCCTGTTGCTATAATACTTGCAATACTGCTTTTCAATGCAAGTGATGATCTTCCAAACTACTACTGTAAACCAATATATCATCAAAAAACACCAAAGTAAATTGTCTCAAAAAAGGTTTAAGTACTTCATTTATGAGTGCTTGAAAGGTTAATGATGCATTGGTTAGCCCAAATGGCATAACCAAAAACTCATAGTGACCCTCATGTGGGCAGGCGTCAGCCCCCATACATGGTCTTACGACTTTGCGGAGACCTGTGTTTTTGGTAAACAGTCACCGGGCCTGGTCACTGCGACCCCCTTTGTGAGGAGGCACCCCTTCTCCCGAAGTTACGGGGCTATTTTGCCGAGTTCCTTGGCACATCTTTTGTCTTCATTTTGATTTGATAATATCCTGCCCTCAAATCTAGTTTAGAAAACCATGCAGCCCCCCAATCTCATCAAACAATTCTTCTATAATAGACATAGGAAATTTGTTTGGCACAATAATTTTATTAAGTGCCCTATAATCTACACAAAACCTCTAACTCCTATCCTTTTTCTTTACCAAAAGGACTATGCTTGCTCTTATAATTCCAGCAGCCAGCATGTATCCCACCAATTTATCAATCTCATCTTTCTGATAATGAGGATATTTGTAAGGCCTCAAGTTTGGTATGTTGCTACCAGGCTGAAGATTGATTGCATGATCTTTCTCTCTAATTGGTGGCAACCCTTGAGACTCCTTAAAAACCTCCCCAAACTGATGCAACAACTATATCACTGATTTAGGAACTATTTCTGCCTTCCTCTCTCCTTCTATGGACTTTTAATTCTATAAAAAAATCCTGGCTCAACCTGCAACATATTATATCTAATCATTTTGCTGCTAATAGCAGCCTTTATCAGTTCAGGTTCAGCCCTTAATATTATTTTTCTGTCCTGTACCTTCACAACTAATGTCAATTTATCAAAATTAGCTTCTACTTCCCCCAATCCTGCTAACCACTCTACTCCCAACACCACCTTAGCCCCTCCTAGTTTAAACAAATGATAATTTTGAACTATTTGTAATTCTTGCAACTCAATTTGAAGAGAATTACACACTCCTTGGCATCTCACCTTATGTCCATCTCCTACCTCCACAGAATATAAGTGTAGGAGTAACTTTTAAGTCCAACTCCTTCACCAATTTCATGGAAATGAAATTGTGAGTTGCTCCACAATCAATCAACACCACCATCCTCCTGTTTTTTATTCTTCCCCATAATTTAAGTGTTTTTTTTGTAGTAAACCCTTCAATACTATGAAAAGATAGTTGATGTAATTCCTCCTCCTCTTCCTCTTTCACCTCTTCTTGATCCCTCCTCTCATCTTCTTCTCCTTCTTACTCCATAATCATCATTCTTAGCTGTTTATTTTTACAAATATGAGGTTGGTGGTACTTCTCATTACATGTAAAACACTCCCCTTTTCTCTGATGAAAATGTCATCATGAAAACCAGAACGTTGAATTGAATTTTCAATATACATATAAAGTCACCACTGTTAACGTCTTTATTCTTTCTTCAAAGAATTCATACATCGTTAATGGAAAATATCTTTCTTTTAATCATAACTTTCGAAAACTTAATTTATCAAAAAATCAAGAATTCATTCATAACCATACATGGAAAAACATGAATTCCCAAACACATGCTTTGATACCACATGTAAGCATTAATCTATAATTTCATGTTCAATAACAATCATATCAAGAACATGAAAAAGGATCTTGAGAATTCATGAGTTTTACATAAACATACATTTATCCATAATTGTTGAAGATTCTTTAATGATATAATACTTTCATAGAGTTTTTGGGGAAGATCCTTTAATGACAGAATACTTTCTCAGAGTCTTGACCCTTTCGATTCTTGCATCTTCTTTGATAGGAATGAGATACAACTTTTATGGATAGACAATGAAAGCCTTTTATGTTTCTATATATTTCTTTTTAGCAACCAAATGTCTTTTATACTTTCCGAGAACTATACCTATCAAGAGTGATCTATATTATAATTTCTAGTAACTTCTAATAACTCTCATACCAATATTACCTTTTTATCTTTTTCTCATTAAATCAAAATAACACTACTTTTATACATGAGACACGTAATATTTTACGGTTTTTTCCACAATCTTTTAAATACTTCATCGCAAAATTATTAAAATAATAAATTGTAATTTTGATTCCATTTAATTCTCCAATCAACATCCACAATTTTTATCTCTCTTTTTTCTCTCGCAATCTTAGTCCCATTTATTAGAAAATCTGCACTTTTTGTCCACTCCTGTTCATTTCTTTATTTTTTATATTTAATTAAATCTAATTTGAATTAGACCAAAATAAAGCTACTGAAATGTACCTAAAATTAAAGATCGAAACAAATTTTAATTTTCTTAAAATAAGAGAAGTAAAGAAAAAAAAAAAAAAGAGAACCAAAATGAGGACCAATCATTAAAAAAAATCAAAATTATAATTTAGCTTTATTACAAAAATAAAAAATAAAAAAATACACAATGGATGAACACTGGGGAATGAGAGGGAAGAAGTGGCAGAGTGAGGCAGCAGTGAGACTCTAATCGCACTTTCTGATTGCAAAAACAGCGTTTTCTCAAAACCTCCATACGTGCGCGATTCGTTCGAAACGGATGAAATTTTAGCTCAATTCAACGCTCGTTCGCTGGCTTGGGACTCTTTATTCGCTGAAGCGCGGATAAAGAGAACAAGAAATGGCTACGGTTGATGTTATCAAATCCTGCATCGATTCCATTACACAGGTAGCACAAGCCTTCTGAAGTAGAATGTTCCATTCTGTAAATTTTCGTGTCTGTTTTTTGCTTTCGTGGAGTGATTCCATGGGGCTCTGCAATGATTATAATTTTGATTCCCTTAATTTCGCAAAATTAAGAATCGGTTGGATATAGGTTTAAGAAAGGAATATTTAAACACATGTTTTGATGCATGTATCGTTTTAATGAGAAGTTTTTCGTACTTTATTAGCAAAATTCAACAATGTGGTGGTGTATATTTGTGTCTCTGGACATCTAGATAAAACTTGAGCAACCATTTTTAGACGAAGAGCAGTGAATCTGATTCAGTTTAATGCGATTTAACTTAAGAGTTGTGGTGTGAATTGGGAGCAATGTTTTAAATTGCGTTTTGTGGTTTTGTTGCTATCCTCGATATTGCGGATACAATTGAGGTTACATGGTGGTTGCGGTGACCCCAAAAACCACGACATTGCAGCCGAAATCGTGGTTTCAAACAGATTTTTAAAATCTTGTTTGGGAGTTGTATCAGTGTACCCTCCATTAGCGAGAATTTGCATCTCAAGAGGCAAGAAGTTTTCAGCGAACTAATATTGAGATTGGAAGAGGTGATCTTGGGTATGTTTGTATAGCTCCAGAGTAGATAGCTTCTAGAATGATTTACTGTTGTGTTTCATCTGAATCTCTATATATTTTTTATATTAATTTTGTACTTATGGTAGAGTAACTCTTTTTTTTTTTCTCCCAAACATTAAGTAAAGTTATTCTTTTTTAGGTTTGTGGCCAATATAGCTGCAGTTAGGCATCTTATGCTGTACCTAAAAATTTGAATTTTCTTCTGAAAACATTACCTAGTTATTACAACTGTTACTATGTGATCCTTTTCATTTAAATTTTTCATGAATAGTAGTCGTGCTCTTTTTTTTTCAGATATCAGAGCATATTCAAAATGCTATTGTCTATTTAGATGCTGGATCTAAAGAAAGTTTCCAATTTATTGGGGCATATCCAGTACTTCTTGAACTTGGGGCACGAGCTATTTGCAGTTTGGAAAACATGTGTGCACTTGATGTGTTAAGTGCTGGTTTCATATTAGATTGTTGCTCAAATTGTCATTCTGTACTTTCAGTAAGCTGCCAAGTTTGATTATCATCTCATTGAGTGATTTGCTTATGAATTTTTTTGAGGATATTACTATATTTCTGTTTTTGAAAATGATTATATCACATTCTATGACATGGAATGAATATCTGTTGGTAATTTGAGTTTGGATTTTCACTTTAAGGATTCTTTCCAATTGCCAAAGTTTGTAGCCCATTAATTGCTAAGTATGTTATATATCAGTGAATAGAGGGAGGGCATATATCAGCTTCAGTCAAGTTTTAGTATAGTCTAGTGATGGAAATCTATAATTAACCTAGTAATAATTATCAACATGTGTGATTTTTAGAATTTTGATTTGAATTTTTTTATACAGATTTGAATTTTTTTGTACAGAATATTCTTAAATTAATAATTCTGAATTCCTTTATTTAATCATAAGATAACTGTTACTCACTGAGTTGGCACTTGGCAGTAAACTCTTCTGAGGCTTTCTCAACTTGAATTTTAACATTATTCGTACCTCTTCTCCTTGTTATAAGGAACATGTTAATACCCCATTGTCATTTGTCGTTTGAGTGATTGGCTTACTCTGACTTAGACATGCTTGTCCAGTATTCCCTTTCATTCCCTTTACCTTACTTTGAAGTCTTGCATGGCCAAGCAAAGTAGTAGAGCCCATTTCATCAGTTAGGAGGATTGTTACAAACCTTAGATTGAAGGGTGGATTGAGTCCCCTCTTGATAATCTAATATGCAGAAGCATGGCTTTGGCGGTTCAATGGCTATGGTGTATTTGTATGGAGAGAAATGCCTGCGCTCAATGGTGTCTTTTACCCATAAAACTATTATGGTTGCTTTGAGGATCATGTACAAGGAGATTGGATTGCTCTTTTGCATATTTAGGCTTTGAGCTACTTTGTTCCTTATTCCGCCCCAGATTACCCTCTACTTTATTTTTCTAATATTTTCCTCTATTTAATAAAATACTGTAATCCAGAAACGATTGCATGTTGCAGCTGTAGTGTTTTCGTTCTGCGAGTGAATGCAGCTAGTATAATGCATGCTTGCTGAATGGAGCCTGTATGATTCATTAATTTATTTATCTCTATAAGAGATGTGAACTCTTAATGCCAAAATATGAAAGGTCATATTTCACGTTTCCTCCCGAGACCTTATTTTCTCAATCTTATCTTCAGACTCAGGCAGAGGCAGCGGGAGGGGGTGACCTGTGGGGCCATGGTAACCCCTATTTTTCTTTTTATATTTATTTAAATTACTATAAAGATTATTTTGCGGTCCCCCTAAAGTGTGCGTGTATATTTTGTCTATCTAATCTATATCTTTTATTATATTGATTTTGTATTCAATAGTCAATTCAACATATTAAATTTAATTTGTTAAATTTCTTGACGGCCTTTTGGCCCACCCTTTATAAAAAATATTAAATTTCTTGCATATGTTATGCGTGTGAAAACTTAAATTTTCTTTTACTAAGTCGTGTTTTAGGCCCCCCTTGAGGCAAAGTTCTTGCTTTACCTCTGATTATCTTGTTGTCTCCAAATTCCCGTACATCTTGTTTGAACATACAAAAGTTGTAAGTTTTAATGTTTGCAGATAATGATGTTAAAGAATTGAATAATTCTTAATCCTCCTACTACCTTTTATGGTAAATATTGGATGGAAAGTATAAATATTTACTGTCTTGGAAATATAAATACTTACCATAAAAGGTAGTAGGAGGATACAACATTACTCTATTTGTTCTCTATCCTTTCCATGATTCCATCATTTTGCTTGGTAAATTTTGGGGCGTTTCGTAGATGGAAAGTTTTTACTTTCCCAAGAATCCTAAATTGGGAAACTATGATTCCCACGTTTAGTTTGCAATTGATAAAAAAAGATTGTCAGGAAACTATGATTCCCAGGAATCAATTTTAGTCCACTTTCCTGCAAAAACATTCCCTAAAAGGGGGGAGGGAATCCAACTTTTCGGAGTGAAAGGAAAGTTTTAACTACATATTTTACAGAAATCTTTAATTCCCAAGAAACATAATAAGACTAACCAAATATATTTTACACATTTCCAGTAATCATGATTCCCAGGAATCAGGATTCCTGGGTATGAAAGAATTTCTCCCCTACCAAACGCCCCCATATGGTTGATGCTGTATGTATCCAGGTGTGAGTAATCTTTCCATCTACTGGCTCAAATTTCTGCATGTTTCCAATGTGTTTGTACTATAATAGTCTATGACTACTTTTAGGTAAGCCACATGTATCATGATCTACTTTTATTGATGGTTCCTTATCTAGGTGGTTGATTGGAACTCAAATTCTAATCCTGCGAGGAAACTTGTGGTTATCACATCAAGTCTACTAAGTGATGCACACCGGTATATTTTGTGTTGCCTGAGCACACATCAAGTTGTTCGTCATTGCATTATATTTACATCAATCTCAGAGGTGCTTATTTGTAATTACATCTCTTCTCTTTTTCTAATTTCAGTGATTGGCTCTTTCTCTCTCTTTGTGTGTATAATGTTCATGTTTCATACATTAATGTTGGCTTACCTATCTATTGAAAAAATATGGTTTTAGCTATGGATTTGAATGAGTCATTTTTTATTCTTTTAGATTCCAGAAATAATAGTTTAGCTGCTATCTACTTACAAGCTTTACTACACATTTTTTTTTAATAACTCGACCTGGATGAAAGCATAGTGTTTTTTCAGAAAGAGGTTAGTTTTATATGCAAATTAGGAATGGAGCTCAATCATCTTTATAATAATAATAATAATAACAATAATAATAATAATAATAATAATAATAATGATAATAATAATAATAATAATAATAATTATTATTATTATTATTATTATTATTATTTTGTGTTAAGCATGTCATTTTAGTATCAATTTCTTTTTCATAACATTGGTGACAGTTTTAACTTTTAAACAATAACATTGCTATCTTGGCTTGCACCGTATTTACTCCTTTTCTTTCTGTCTCTTACAATAGTAAAATAAGCTATTAGTTTTTGAAAAATGAATTATGGTTGCACCATACTTCATTGTTTGTTCATTAGCATGCAAATCTTAGTATTACATGGGTAGTTGGCAAGTTGCAATAGACTGATTGTATTAGTGGTGACCCAAAGTAATGTCGGTTTCCAAGCTGTAAAAAAGGTAATATTAAACAGAAATTATTAGCTATTGCAAAATAGTTTGGGCTGTCTCTAGTTCATTTAGACTTATAAAATGTCCTATAGGAATAAATCAACAAGTCAAAAGCAGATGAGGTGACTTATTTAAGTAGCAATAATTTCTTCAGTTCTTCTAAAATTATGTCAGTCTGGATAGTAGAGTTATTTTTGCTAAAGGGGCAAACTAGTTATATATCACCAATGATCAACACAAGGATGAAATTATTTGATCTATAAATATGAATTTGCTAGCAACTAGCAAGTTTACAGTTATTTCATTCTAATACCTATTTCCTACATGATTGCCTTTCTTTTATCCCTTTTTTTTTAGATTTTCTAATACTAATTAAAATACAGACAGCACACTCAGCATTTCCTGATTCACCTCTGGGGCCAGATGCATATCATGAATATGAATCCTTATTGGTTCAAGATTATGAAGAACTAGTTAAGAAATCAGGGACAAAACCTGGACAGGCAAAACATAACTTTGAAGATGGAGGACGTTCAGAGTTCAAGTGGAAGAGATTTTTACAAGCACAATCCATTAGACAACGTTGAAGATGCAGTGCTGAAATTGGTTGTTTCTGTTCATCATTTTCCCATGATTTTATGTCCCATTTCACCACGAGTATTTGTCCTACCTGCAGAAGGGTTGGTGGCTGAAGCATACTCATCAGCTGAGCATGAAGATTCCATTAGTCCTGGTTTGCCTCCCTTAAGTACTGGCATGCTCTCTGATGCTGATGATGTGCCTCCAGGGGCTACTCTTACAGCACACTTTCTGTACCATTTGGCTGCCAAGGTAACAAGTGACATGCATTCTTGAGCTGAAATGTGTGCATACTTCTGGTGATTTTATTTCAGGATTGTTTTTTTAATTTCTCAGGATTCTTGTATTGTGTACTTCATATGCTTGAATGTCAGGGTTCAATCTTGAACATCAAAAATAGATCTGTGATAGAACTGTTGCATGCAAAATATACTGTTTTACTAGGGTGCAAATAATTCCATTTTGAAAAAGATTACTTGAATAAAACTTTGCTAGTAAGGGTGTTCTCTATTAAAATAGATCTTGCTCTGAATGTCCTTTGCAAAAACATGGTATTTAATTGAACACAATAGTGTTGTTTGATGCATGTAGCCAACACCCCACTTGAGGGGGAAAAGGCTTTGTTGTTTTATTCATTTATTGAGAGTATATCTGCTTTTCCTGTAGTGACAATACCTTTTTGTTTTTGTGTTTTTCTTCAATTTGTTTCCTTGACCATTAATTCTTTTGTTTATGATATAGATGAACTTGAAAATGGAAATTTTCTCCCTTGGTGATATATCAAAAACTGTGGGAAAAATGTTGACAGACATGTCAAGTCTTTATGATGTAGGCCGCCGCAAAAGATCAGCCGGGCTGTTACTCATTGATCGTACACTTGATCTTCTCACTCCTTGCTGTCATGGGGACTCACTTGTTGACCGTATGTTTTCTTCTTTGCCCCGTAGAAATAGAACATTTTCCCATGGTTCAGGAAGCCAACTCAAACTTGGTTCTTCCTACCTGCAACGTGCTCCTTTAGATGTTCAGATACCACTTGCAAAGATCCTGAATGAAGAAGATTGGCAAATAGACAATTTTCGACTTTTAGAAACTGTTGAAGCTTTTTTGTGTGGTTGGAATTCCGGTAATTCTGATTCTCAGATTGAAGGCTTGATTAACCTAAGCCAGAAAATTCATGACAAGCCTTGTCAATCTGATGTAGAGATACTTACTGGGTCGTTTATCTCCTCTGAAAATTTCTGTGGAATGCCATTATTGGAGGCTATTCTAGATAGAACAACAAAAGATGGAGCCCTACTGGTCAAAAAATGGCTACAAGAATCTCTGTGCAGGGAAAAGCTTACTGTGAATGTGAAGTCTCGTCCTGGTCTTGTTACAAAGCCAGAGTTGCAAGCTATGATCAAAGCTTTGTCCAGGAGCCAATCGTCTTTGCTAAGGAACAAAGGAATTATCCAATTAGCTTCAGCCACATTGTTTTCCCTTGATGAATCAAATTATGCTAAATGGGATGCATTTAGCAGCGCAGAGAAAACTCTGGGAGTTAGTTCTGGAGAAACAAGTCAAAGTCTTGCCATTCAAATTGGTGATCTCATCAACAAGAGTGCTCTGCTGGGATCACATGTAAGTGAAGGGAAAAGGGAGATCTCAAAGGGGTTACTTTCTTTGCAAGATGCTTTGTTGTTGATGATCATTGGATATATATTGGCTGGTGAAAATTTTCCAACATCTGGTTCTGATGGGCCATTTTCTTGGCAAGAGGAACATTTGTTAAAAGAAGCTGTTGTAGATGCTCTTCTCGAAAATCCATCAGTAGCAAATCTCAAGTTTCTAGATGGACTACAGGAAGAGCTTAAAACTAATGCAAGCAAGTCAAAAGCAGAGGAAACAGCTGAAGAACCTTCAAAACTAGATATTGATGATTTTGATGATGATCAGTGGGGCAGATGGGGTGATGAAGATGTTGATGATGACAATAAAAATGAAAAAGTGTATGGTGATGTGCAACTGAAGTTGGAGTTGCAAGATAGGGTGGATAACTTTTTCAAATTTCTTCATAAGTTATCTGGTTTAAAAAGAAAGAATATACCGTTGAGGGATGGATCATTGACTACGGAAGCTAATTTTGATGAGGATAGAAAAGGATTGCTTTTTAAGTTACTAACAAGGGTGTTGGGCAAGTACGATGTGCCTGGGTTAGAATATCATTCTTCCACTGTGGGGCGCTTGTTTAAGAGTGGGTTTGGAAGATTTGGCCTTGGTCAGGTAATAATGGTCTCTTAACCTATTGCTAAGCAGGACATTGCCTCAGTAATCCAGTTCAAATATGCTAATCATTCTTTTTTTTTTACTCGTTGGTCTATTCCTCCTCTCAATACGAATGCTGCAGGCCAAACCAAGTCTTGCCGATCAAAATGTCATTTTGGTGTTTGTTATTGGGGGCATTAATGGACTCGAGGTGAAATTCTTGAATATCTTTGTTTCCTCTATCCCTCTTATTATTCATTCCCCTTGGTCTGTAAATAACAATATGGACTTGTTATTACCATGAAAGTTTAATAAACATGACACATGTTATATAAAATGATGAGACATAGGTTGTCCTTTTCCTTTATACGTAACCCTCTGTGTTTAACTTTAAAATTTGCTCCTTGATTGGTATGGAACTATAACCTGACACAAGTTTTTACTTCTGTCACTGCCACATAGGTGCGCGAAGGTCATGAGGCATTGGCTGAAAGTGGAAGACCTGATATAGAGTTGCTTATTGGTGGAACCACTCTTCTCACTTCCAATGACATGCTCAACTTACTGTTAGGGGACTCAAGTTACATTTAATTTGTTCATCAATTAGAAAAGTAGGAGATAGAAATTAAATTGAATTTGGTTTTCCTAAATCCTGTACGTTGTAACTTTTAGCTGTTGTATAGGCAGTTCAAATAGAGAGAAAATAATAATTTTCTTTTACAGTAAAATTTGGCGTTCAGAAATATAAATCACAGTTCCAAGAATTTGGATGAGTTGCCATTCAAGGAAGCATGAAGCATGAATGGATATTCCAAAAGGGCAAGCAAATTATTATTGTCCAATATTCTTCCATTATATGTCTTGGACAAAATTGAATATATGATGTGTCTAGACATGATGTGGACACGGTTTGTTACGTGGTTTAATTAAGTAAAAAAGCTGATGGACAATATGAGTATTGCGTATGAACTTTTAGGTTGACAAATCTACCCAAAAATCTATATTTGAAAAATATTATTATTTCAGCTTCTCTTGTTTTTTCTTTTTAACTAAGAAAAATCTAAGTACTAAATTTTATTGTTATTTCTGATATCTGAAAATTTTGATGTATTTTCTTATTCTTAATAAAGTTGGTTGATTAATGATGTGTACATTAGTGTGATCCATCATTGATCTATATGTCGTGTCACGGTTGACGGTTCGATTGAGTGTGACGTATATAATTTTTTTTAATTAACTTTTTAAATGCAACACATCAGCTTACTCTGTTGTCCTCCTTCTTCCGCGCATTCATCCTTTTACTCTTCATTCTGTCATCGTCTTCGTCCTTTGTACCCCATTGTTGTTGCTCCCTTAGTGATTCTTAGGGCGGCTCCCACTAGGAGAAGCGCATTGCCAAGTTCGCCTGTCGCTCCTTCCTCTCCAGCCTCTCCATCCTCGTCAGTCGTCACCGACGGCGTCGTCGACTATCAATTCTCACACTCCCTTAAGTGTCGGAGCCACGACGTCCTCAGCCTCGACAACTTTAACCGCTACCACGACCCTTCCCTCAAATGCGCCAACCAGCACCTCATCGACTGCACCGGTGTCTTCGTCATCGACGTTGACCTCCATGACTTCGCCCTCCTCCAGAAGCTCTTCGACGTCATCCTCTTCACCCATGGCATGCACTTCGCCACCTAGGCCGACGTCCACAACACCATGCAAATCCCCCAATCCCCCAATCCTACATCCACAACAACATCGTCGGCTTCGTCAACCTTCTAGAAGCTTCCAAATGTGCTAACCCTCAATCCTCCATCGTATGGGCCTCTTCAAGCTTCGTCTATGCTTGTCGACGAGAAGAACGTGATGGAGGGTGTTCATCTTCAAAATGCAAGCGCAACAGCAGAGGGTCGTCGTCGAGCACAAGATCGCTTTGTCTCCTTTTGATGTTGATGAGCTTGATCTGGGCCTAAATTTGAAACTTTTGTGTGATTACCAAGACAGAAGTTTGAGAAACAACTTCCAAAATGCCACAATTGAAAAAATAAAATGTCAAAGTGCCAGGTCGTAAAAAAAATTGTCAAATTGCCACGGTGTACAATTCGCAAGCCACTCCAGCGAAATTCATTGGCTGAGTTGGCAATCAACTACTGGCCAACGTAATCCGCTACATGCAATAGCGAAATAGGTCTTCTGACAGCCCCTGTTCGTGTGAAATTTGCTAGGGTGTATAGCTAAGTAGGAGTGAAGTTCGCTTGGAGCCTTAGCTGATTATGTACAGTTTCAAAACGTGGAATAAATGGTGATTTGAATCGCTAGGCTTGATAGCTGGTTATGTGTCAAATTCGCTTGGTGCCTTAACTAACTAAGTGAAGTTCGCTGGACATCTTAGCTAATTATGTACAATTCCCACTGCATGTTAATTTGAATTTGCTGGGAGGGACTGCGAAGTATGTGAAATATTTTGCTTCCCCGTTCAGCGAATTTAGTCTTCATTGATCTATATATACCCTTCTCAACTTCACAGATGTTGCATTCGAAAAATATTCTGTTATTGCTTTGTGATTTTAGAAAGTTGTGTCCTATTCTAGTTGATTTTTACATCACTCGATATATATTGTGTTATTTTGTTTTGTGATTTTTGAAATCAAAATACTTTAGCACAAAAAAATAGGTGATATATTTTCCTATATTGTATAGGGAATATAGTCCTATTTACGCTCCTTGTTTTTACATCAGTAGTCATCTTATATATATATATATATATATATATATTTTTTTTTTAAAATTTTCAAGTGTTATTTTGCTTTGTGATTTTTGAAACGGAAATACTTTGCCGCAACGAAATAGGTGATATATTTTCCTATATGGCATAGGGAAATAGTCCTATTTACATCGTTTTTTTTTACGTTAGTAGTCATGTTCTAATAGTTTTTGTTTGTAAAATTTTCAGATGTTATTTTGCTTTGTGATTTTTGAAGCCAAAATACTTTCGCACAACAAAATAGGTGATATATTTTCCTATATTGCATAGGGAATATAGTCCTATTTACACCAGTTATTTTTACATTGGTAGCCATCTTCTATTATTTTTGTTTTTTATTCTTCAGTCCAGAAGGCATTGTTCTGTTATTTGTTAGTTTTTTACGACAAAATGAGTAATAGTAGAAATGGTCTAATCACGATTGTGTATTATAATGGGAGTAGATACTTTGGACCTAATGGTCAAATTTTTGAAGGTGAAAGTAAAATGTTTCGCATGCCCCCAAGATGCAGTCACTGTGATCTAATGAAACTGATTTACAAGAAGTTGAGACTACAACGCGGACAATGTGTCTCTCGATTGACTGCTAGATGTGCATCGAGCAACCCGGTGTAGTGGGTTGCTGTGGATATTGTAGATGATGACGATCTAGCGTTAGTTACTGACGCATGCAGATCCGATGGAGAAAATCCTAGATTTATCGAATTGTATGCAGAATTAAACTATGGTGGTCAATCAAGCAGTCAACAATGTGTCCAACCCACTGGTTCCATTGACATTAATAGAGAGCCACAGTTGAATCCCGAATACAGAGATGTCTCCCTATCTCCACCAGTACCAACCCAACAAACCCAAGAAATGGATTATGGACATAGGGATATATCCGACACACCAGCACCACCAAGTCAAGCAGCGGAGAATGAAATGGTGGCGGCCTATGACCCATCTTGGCCTACGGATACTTCTGAGGAAGAGGTGGATGAAGGTGTTGTTCC
>PYAF01002314.1:372084-397278 GCA_007407185.1 Glycine tomentella
TAATATATTAACTATTTTAACAAAACAAAAAATCACTTTAATATTTCATATATCTTTTAACTAAACAACTACTAATTAATATTAAATATTTTGGAACCTAATGCATGAAATCTCTAACATAAACAATATTTAACAACCTAAACTACATAAACAAAACTACCAAATTATAAAAAACAAACAAAACCAAGAAAGAAAGAAAACTTACCTGAGGATGCAGCGGGGAGGAAAAAAACATGAGATGAGAGTGAGTGATGGCCATGGAGGGGACACTATCCCTTAAATAGTGGTCCCAAAAAACCCTAAGCTGGTCCCAGACTGTTGGTTCTATTTCGCTTTTTAAAGTAGCGAACTCCACCTAGTTAGCTACCTGACACGGCGACCTTCAACCCCGCTGACACAGCACCTAATTCGCCATCACTCTTAGCGATTTACAGTAATTCGCAACTCACCCCAGCGAGTTCCGACCATGTGAGGGGCGCCCCATGCAGCCAATTCGAGCATGCCAACTAAGTCATCTAATTCGCTTCTGTTAGCAGCGAGATATGCTGCGTGGCATTTCAACAATTTGTTTGGTCAAACTGGCACTCTAGCAATATTTTATGTGTACTGTGGCAGTTTGGCAGTTGTTTCAAAGTTTGAAGAGGTAATGAAATCCACGGAATAAGTCACACCATGCCATCACAACTTAAGTTTCAATTCATATATCATAATTTGATTAATCTCTAAATATATTTGTGTCCATGGTACGTTCACTTTTTAATAGAGAGAATGAATTTATAATATACGTATTATACAACCTTAAGATATACGGTTAGTGTCATATTAAGTAATTTAGCGGAAAAATCACACCAATTTTCTTTGCATCATAATCATAGATCATTTGCCTAACCGAGCATTGAGCAACATATGAAGTATTGAAGTAAGACATATGGTTAAATAAATATATTGTTAGGAGAAGCTTGTTCGGACACTAACATAGGTAAAGTCAATGTTATTTTTTTTTATTTCTGTGTAAAATACTTAGGATTTGAAAAGTATTACTAATTTACTATTACTATTATGTACAAAATCCACAAATAATGAGTAAAGAATGAAAAAAAATGCTCAACTATAAACATTGTAAGAAAAAAAAATACCATCTATGAATTTTTTTCTTGAATAATATATAGTATAATTCCTATCTTTTTATTATTCTTATTATAACTCTTCAAAGAAAAACATTTTGTATGATCTTGGTGGTTAGAAAAGAGATATTATTTATCTCACTATACTTTGTTTTTGTTTATTGTGTTTCATGTTTAGTATGTCTGGAAGTGGGACTGGATCAAATTCATCAAATGTCAATACAGGCACAGCCACAGCCACAAGTGCAACAACCTCCTCAAGTTCAAGACCTAGAAGCAAAAATGCTCTGGGAAATAGGACTTTTATTGGGTGGAAACGTGGGACAAATGTTTTAGGAAATGATAAAAAAATTTAACTGTAACTATTGCTCAAAGATCAACAATAGGGGGATTTTTAAATTCAAGCATCATCTTGTTGGGACTAGATGGTATTCTAAACCTTGTCCTTTTGTTTTGGAAAAAGTTAAGATGCTTATGATGAAAGTTGTTGCAGAGGTTGCTAATGCGTCAGAGAAGAAAAGACAATTGAATAGTATTCATGAAGAAGGTATACATGCTGAGGGGGTGGAGACAAATACCACTCAAAGTGGAATCGAAGGGAAATGGTTGTTTGCTTTCAAATGAAGAGGAAAAACAAAATTTGTTCAAACTAATGGTAAGGGAGTTCAAGTAACTTTAAATCAATTGTTCAAAAAAGGTGACAATGATAAAGTTGATGATTAATGTGCTGAATTTTGGTACTCAAGTGTCATTCCAGTCAATGTTATTAAAAATCCAACCTTCGCAAAATTTTGGTGACATGGTTGCGAGATTTGGAGTTGGCTATAAACCTCCATCTTATCATGATATCAGAGAGAAGCTTTTGAAAAGATCAGTGGGAAAACCTGATTTAATGCTTCAAGAATTCAGGGATGAGTGGAAGAGAACTAGTTGCACAATTATGTCTAATGGGTGAACAAATAAAAAAAAGTTGTTTAATATTTAACTCTTTGGTGAATAGTCCAAAATGGACTGTATTTCTTTATTCATTGGATAACTCAGACATCTCAAAAACAACTGACAAAGTGTTAGAGATGTTGGATGATGTAGTGAATTTTGTTGAAGAGGAGAATGTATTGTAAGTGGTTATTGATAATGCTGCAAATTACAAAACAAATGAAAAATTGTTAATGCAAAAAAGAGAGCATTTTTATTGGACCTCATGCTGCTCATTGCATTTTTTTTATGAATTAGACTCTTACTATTTTATGAGCCAAGTCTACGGAACTCTCACAAATTTAGGTAGAAACTCAATTTTGATAATCTTAATTGTAAGTATAACATTACTAATATTATTAAATTAACAACGAATGTTTCAAAATATAAGTTTGAGTGATATTTTTTACTTTTAAGATAGATGAGTCACACATATATACTATAGCTTAAGAAGTTATTTATAAAAGCCAACTGAACATACCAATAATTAAGTTGACTTAGCTTTGCCAAAGTGAGGATGAGTTAAAATAATTTTAGTTGATGAGAAAATTAATATTCTAATACAATTCAACAATTAAAGGTATATTTGGGTATTTATTTAAGATGTTGGAAACAAATCATTTAATTAAGGTTCACATTACTACTTGTTAAAAAATAAAACTAAAACTAATAAAAATATATTTAGGCCATAATTTATTTAATTTATAATGACAAGACCGAACCCGTTTCACAACCCGTATTAGAATCCCGTTTTTTTTTAAAAAAAAAAACCCGAACGACAACGTTGCCTGCTTCTTCCACGGCAAAACCCCATTTTCCAAAACCCCTCTCTCTCTCACTCTCTCTGACACACACTACCATGGCGGCACTGAAGCTTCTCCTCTCCCAAGCTCGCCGCCATTCCCTCCCCAAATGCGCTTTCTCTATCACCTCTCACAGATCCCTCTGTTCTTCTTCGGAATCAAACTCAAACCCTCCCCGAAGACCCTTCGAACCCATCCCCATCCAACCCGTCTCCTACCCCGTCAAGCCCAAACCCGCACCACCCGAACCTCAACCTTCAGCCGAACCTCAATCACAATCCCTCCAGCCTTCCCCGCCGGACTCGCAAAGCACGTGGACGCGCGAGGACATCCGCTACGTGAAGGACGCGCCGTCGATCGCGCCGGTGGCGTACGCCTCGCGCGGCGTCGTGGCGCCTCTCCCCGACGACAGGGATCCCGTGGGGGACGCGGCAGAGAGCGAGAGGAGGATGATCGAGGCGGAGAATGAAATGAGGTTGCGAATGGCCAAGGCCGTCGAAGAGGAAAGAATGAAGGTGCCGTTTCCGCTGCTGATTAAGCCCAAGAAGAACGAGAAGCCTCCTCCGCTTGATTTGAACGAAGCCATTCGCCAAGTTAAGGTGCAAAAAAAAACAAAAAAAAACAATTTTCACATTGTAGAGTGTTTGAGTTTATGTTCTTTTTTGGTTTCAACGAATTCAGTGGTGGTTGTTGGCTTCTGCTAATCGTTTTACTGGAATGAAGTAGTGCTAGTGGTGCAAGAGTGATGTGTGTAAAATGATGCATTTATTGTACTTTTTACTATTTCTTTAATTTATGTTGACTTGTGTACAATTAATCAGGGATCTCTTGTTAAATAACACACCTGAAACTTTGGTCTTTAACCGAACTCAATATTCATGTAGCTAGCTCTGCTTGGATAAGCTTATTTACAAATACTTATAGAAGAAGAAAAAAGTGAAATAAGCTTCTCTTATAAGCTAAAAATAGCTTATGCATAAAAATCAGTTTTTTGGAACTTAGAATGTAGGTGAAACAAGGAGTGAGAGGGTGAGGGTTGCCCTTCACTTATATACTCCATCTTGCACTATCTCTGGTCCAACAATTTTGGGTTTGGTGCGTGGATAATATGGTGGGTAACTCGTTTAAATGGATCCAAGATAGTTTGTGATGCTTTTGGAGCTGGGGTAGACCCAAACCCGCATTCTAAGATGGAGAAGTTAAAATTTAGCTTCTTCAAAAAGTTGATTTTTAACTTATGCATAAGCTATTTTTAGCTTATGGGAGAAACTTATTTAATTTTTTCTTCTTCTAAAAGTGCTTATGGATAAACTTATCCAATCAGGGCCCAGTAGAATAAGACTTTCTTGTTGTTGTATGTTGACTATTTTTTGCTGATAATTCTTGCTAGCTTAATTGGTAGACCATATGTGTATACTGCCATAGGAGTTTTGTTAGAGCTTTGGGTAATGGCATGTTTGGATTATTGGTTGTTGGAAATACGTTACTGTATATGTGAAACAAGGAGTCTTGGATCCTCCAATGAGAAAGCTATGCACAATATTTTTATGAAAATTACTGGGATATTTGTGGCCAGCTTAGTAACTTTAATGGATGTCTAAGCTGTTACTTTGGTGAAAGAGCTTGTAAGCTGTGTCTTGTTTAAAATTTTATGTAAAATGCATTTTATGACTGTTAAAGGGTGTGTTTGGATTAGCATTGAAACTA
Organism: Glycine tomentella; assembly: GCA_007407185.1. Lineage (NCBI taxonomy): Eukaryota > Viridiplantae > Streptophyta > Magnoliopsida > Fabales > Fabaceae > Glycine > Glycine tomentella. Next base: position 376,694 of record PYAF01002314.1, read on the forward strand.
CGTTGAATGGAGAAATTGTGCGTTCCAATGCAAACATTTCAAAGCAACTATTAGTGTGCTTGGGAAGTAGTTGAAAGCTACACCATAGTTGCTTTGGAAAATGTGATTTTCTTGTTCAACGTGTATACAAAGCACCTTTTGTTATAGCATTCATCTGAAAGTCTGTTGGCGTTGGATTCATCTACTTCCCAAACACACACAAAGTGGTTATGCCCTAGTCCTAGTTCATTTTTGCTGTTGGTAAGTTATACAACCTTGTCATAAAGCAATCTACACGTAAATTAGATGTTTTAGGGGACTGAAACTGAATACTACTTGTAATCTGTTATTAGGTATATAATACATAGTTACATACATGATTGTCTTGGAAAAAGAATTGAGTACCTCTTGCAATAAGTTTCTACAAGCTACAGCCTCAAATTTTAGATACATAGATAGAAAACTGTGTGTTGTTTACTTCAGTGTTGTCAAATAGCGGCTATCACAGCGCTATCCCGCTATAGCATAGCGGGTTTTAGGGAAAACGCAATGGCGACAGCGTCGCGTTGCGGACTCCGCGAAAATCACAATCGCGGGTGCCTTATGCGTGGCGGAATCTCATTGCATCGTTGCTGTTGCGTTGTCAGTTTCTGACAAAGTTGAATCTGGAGAGAAATTGCATCGACGACGTTTAGGGTTCATTGGTTCATCATTCTGAAAGAAAGGAAACCGGGTCAGGTGTGGATTGTGGATTCGGGTCGCATCTGCACAGCACTTCAGAGTTGTTTTGGGCTTGCGGACAAGGTTTTTGGCTTTGTTAAAACTCACGTACAGTAGTCACATGGGTTTTTAAAATTTTACTCTATTGGTTTTTAAAATATCAGAGTCAAATTTTATGGTTTTACTCTATTCTTTATACTTTTTACTTATGGACTTGGGTTTTCTTCTAATGGGCCCAACAGTAGCATTTTGACTTCTACTTCATGCTACTTTTCAGTTTTCCAGACCGACCATTCTAGAACCTCTTAGCATTTCCACTTCTCTGCTTCATGCAACTTTTCAGTTTTCAGGATCATTCTATAGTCACCATGTAAACCCTTCCCTCCTCTGATTCTTAGTCACAATGTAAACCCTTCCCTCCTCTGATTCTTAGTCACCACATAAACCCTTCCCTACCAAAACTTTCCAGCCTTCTTCTTCTTCGTCCAGTGCCTTTGTTTTTTTATAGGTAACAACTTTTTTCTTTCTTTCTTTTGTTTAATACTCCCCCGTATTCTTCGTCCATGTCATATGTCTTATACCCGACCTTATTATTCTGATTTTTTTTAAAATCGCAGTATGGCAAATGCTGGGAATGAGAGAGGGTTTGAAGATGAAAATGGTGATGGCCTTCCTTGGGATGTAGTTTTTGAGGCTTAGGGAATTGGACGGCCAATGACATATGCTAGGCAAAGGACTAAAAAGAGAAAGGAAACCTTGGTGTTGAAGACGCTGTACCTAAGACAAAAAGAGGTCAAGTGAGAGGATCTTCATGCCTTAGAGGAAAAGAGCAAATGATAGAAGTTGAAGATAATACAGTCTTGGAAGAATCTGAAAAGGAGTCACAAGGCATTGATTTTGGGGACTCAAAAGAAGAAGTTGAAGAGCATGCCCCATTACTAGACAATGAGGATTATGATTATATTGGGGAAGGGGAAGAGCAGAATGAATTTCAAGTTCATTAAAGAGTTTGGGAGATTTTCAAACCTGATCTACTGCGTTTTTTGGGTGAATTTTATGTTAATGGTGTATGCCCTAAGGGTGGTAATGCATCCTTCCTTGCATTCATCCCTAAAGTGCATGATCCTCAGGGCCTCAATGAGTATAGACTCATTTCTCTTATAGGATGCGTTTACAAGATTGTTGCTAAGGTGCTGTCCTTGAGGTTGAAGAAGGTGCTGTCTTCTGTCATAGATGGTTGTCAATCTGCTTTCATAGAAGGGAGGCACATGTTACAGAGCGTGGTCATAGCAAACGAAGTGGTGGATGAAGCAAAGAGGTGTAATAGAAGCTGTCTTGTATTTAAAGTAGACTATGAGAAAGCGTATGACTCAGTGAGCTGGGAATTTCTCTCATATATGATGAAGCGGTTGGGCTTCTGCAATAAGTGGATTAGTTGGATTGAGGGCTGTCTCAAATCAGCATCTGTTTCCATCTTGATTAATGGGAGCCCTTCTGCAGAATTTAAACCCCAACGACGTCTTAGGCAAGGTGACCCACTCGCTCCATTTCTATTTAACATTGCAGCTGAGGGAATTTCTAGGCTGATGAGGGAAGCACAAGCAAAGAACAGATTTGAAGGATATAAGGTCGGGAAGAAGAAGGTGGATATTAGCATGTTACAATATGCTGACAATATGATTTTCTTTGGGGCAGCAACGGAGGCAAAATGTTAGAACAATTAAGGTTCTTTTGAGGTGTTTTGAGTTGGTTTCGGGGTTGAAGATTAGTTTCTCTAAGAGCTGTTTTGGTGCGTTTGGGTCGAATGACCAGTGGATCAGCAGCGTTGCTACATACCTGAACTGCAGAAAGTTGTTGGTACCTTTTTCATATCTAGGCATTCCTATTGGAGCAAATCCTAGACGGTGTGAGGCATGGGCTCCTATGGTGGAAAAATGTGAGAGAAAATTAGCTAAATGGAAAGCATAAATACCTTTCTTTCGGGGGCAGGCTGACTCTCATTAAGTCAGTCCTGAACTCGATTCCTATTTTTCTTTTCTCTTTTTTCAGGGTCCCTAAGAAGGTGGTGGATAGATTGGTGTGGTTACAAAGGAGATTTTTATGGGGTGGCAATGCAGATCAGGAAAAGATAGCTTGGGTGAGTTGGGACGTCGTCTGCCAACCAAAAGCGAATGGTGGTTTGGGAACCCGTGACCTTTCTAGATTCAACACTGTGCTACTTGGAAAATGGAGATGGAATTTGTTTCATAGCCAGGGGGAACTGTGGGCACAAGTGGTGGAGTCAAAGTATGGAGGTTGGAGGAACCTAGATGCTTTGAGAAGGCCTGCAAGTCATTCCATTTGGTGGAGGGACTTATGTCACATATGCTAGTCCAATGATGGGGAGGGGTGGTTTAATAAGGGCATCAAATGGAAAGTTGGCTGCGGCTCAAAGGTGTTGTTCTGGGAAGACGGATGGATGGATGATGGTGTGCCTTTGATGGTAAAATTTCCTAGACTGTACAACATTTCCAAACAACAACAGCAACACATCCAACAAATGGGAAATATATCACAAGAAGGCTGGGAATAGAAGCTTGGATGGAGAAGATGTTTCATGGATGGAGAAGTATTATTGGCAATTAAATTTTTAGAAGTAATTCAGGGCCTGCCAATACACATACAGCAGCAGGATCTATGGAGGTGGGAGGGGGACGTGTGTGGCGGTTACACGGTGGGAAGCGCCTACAAGCTACTGAATATGGAGCTGGATACCCAGGCCCAGGAGGAGGTGTACAAAGAGCTCTGGAAGCTAAATATTCCGTGTAAAGCGTCTTGTTTTGCGTGGAGGTTGTTGAGAGACCGTCTGCCAACTAGGAGGAACCTTATAAAAAGAAACATAATCTTAGATGTTGATAGCTGCCCTTTCTGCAGCAGCTTTACTGAGGATGCCTCACACTTGTTCTTTAGCTGCCACAAAATTATGCTACTTTGGTGGGAATCTATGGCATGGATAAACGTGTCAGGTGTATCCTTGATAAAATCAAAAGACCATTTCCTTCAGCACACCTATTGTTGTTTTACTGGCCTTAGAACTCAGAGATGGAGGATTTGGTGGATAGCTTTGACTTGGAGCATTTGGTTTCATAGAAACAGGATTGTTTTCTATAGCGAAAGTTTTAATGGCCATAAGTTGTTGGAGGATGCTATTTTCCTTTGCTGGTCCTGGCTTGCAAACCTGGAGAAAGGATTCAATACTCGTTTTTACCAATGGTCTAGCCATATTAGAGAAGGTTTTTGCTTGTAGGGAAGTTTTCTAGTTGTAGTATTTGTTTCTTTTTGGGCTGACTGCAAACATGTCCTCTGTCATGTTTGCTGTGTTAGCCTTCTTTGTATCAGTACTTCTTGTATTTTTCCTATCTATTAATATATATATATATATATATATATATATATATATATCATATCTTTGCTGATAAAAAAAATGTTATTGGCACTTGTTTAGGTAATTAGCTTTTAGATTATTTTGATTATGTGCCTCACTAGGACTTGTTTAGCTAATTAGCTTTTTAGCTTCTTTTTTTTATTATATTGGGGAAGGGGCAGAGGAGAATGAACATATTTTGTCTTGAACAATGAGATAATAGTATGTTAATGCTTGTCTAACTTATTTTTATTTGCATATAGCATGTTTTTTTTATACATATTTAATTGTTATATATATTCTATTTCAACTGCTATGCGACTTCCACTATTTGGCTATGACGCTATCTGCTATATTCTATAGCGGATTTTCAGCTTTCCGTAATTTTTTGCAATCTGCTATCGACTACACTGGTTTACTTATGCTACTTTGTTTCTTGTTAGGGAGACCAATTTAGAGAGTATAAAAATTATGATGATATTTTTTACCAGCTGTTTTTTCTTTTGTGTGTGTGTGATTCTGTATTCGTGTACTCATAGCCGTAAATGTGTTTGCATTCAGTATGCACTTACAGATGCATTCTGTATAGCACCTCCCCCTATTGAGTTTTAAATTTCAAATATTTATTATTTTTTGAAAACACTATTGGCACATACACTCTCTCTAACCTGTACCCTGTTCTCAATAACAAGTACTTCTAAATTAACAAATTGTTAGGATATCTAATATGCTAAATATATTCCATTATATCTAACTTGTTGTGCTATTGATTGAATTAGTATGTATCCTTAGTAATGATCCATCATTGTCATTTAATATAGTTACATATTGTTCAGGCCAATGCCAAGGCAAAGTTTGATGAAACTGTTGAAGCACATATAAGATTGGGTGTTGATTCAAAGCGAACAGAAATGGTATGTATCAATTTTTTTCCCTTTTCCCTTTCTTGGATGTGTTTGTGTACTTGAGTGGTTCTTTGAACATCATATATATTTTGAAATTGACATGTTGACTTAAGGCTCTGTAGGTTTGCCTTGTTCAACAAGTTGCATAAGTGATACTTTAGTCTTAATACTTGGTGACATATGCTTTTCGAAGATGAATGTCCAGTTATTTCTGCTGGCTAAACAAATTGATTCTCTTGGATTTGTATAGCTCCCATGTTCTCGAAGACTTGCCCTGTCTACAAGGACTTCAAATAACCTATCCTATATATTTTATATATGCTTTCAATTGATGGTTAGAGAAATGAGTCCTACTATTTGATATATTCAGCAAATATGGACATTTCTATGTTCTTTCTTGAAACATGCTGAATATTATTAATTTTGCTGTGGACATGTATTTTTAAATATATAATAATATCTTTAAAAAGCACAGCTTTTATAACTTCCCTAAGCATTGCAGGCTTTGAAATTATTATTAATGAATATCTTGGAAAATTTCTTCAATGACTATCAAACGGAATCTACAAAATTTTGTAATTTTGTTTTCTGTAAAGTTTTTGTGCTTATACATCCCACGTCACTGTTATATGCTTTTTTTTGTGGATAAAAAATGTTATTTTCTGTTTCATTAATCCTTTGCTTTAGGCGATAATCATTTCAACTCTGGCAGGCAGTTCGTGGTACTGTGATTCTGCCTCATGGTGCTCCGAAGGTAACTTATGAATGTTAAGCTTAAGCAATTGTTATGATGGTAGTTTTGTCATCTAATTATTCATATCTTCCAGGCCGTCAGTGTGGCTGTTTTTGCAGAAGGGGCTGAGGCAGAGGAAGCGAAAGCTGCAGGAGCTGATATAGTTGGTGGTAAAGAGCTTATTGAGGAGATTGCTAGTAATGAACTGATCTCTTTCTCCCAAGTAATTTTGTACATCATTTTTATAGATTGCCTCTTGGTTTTATTCTTGCTTTTCTTATTTTTGTTAGCTGCATATTCATCTCCTCCAGTGACATTAATTTTGAGTGTCACTCAACTGTGCCGGGGATATTTTAAACATGTCTTTGGTGCCTTAGCAACATAATTTTTCCTTTTCATGCCAAGAATATAAAGTTTATAAACTACATCATTCATATCTAATATAGCTATATACACTTATAGGTGGTAAAAATAAGCTCAAAGTTGACAAATGCTTCTCCACTCCTGGAATGGCACCTAATCTTGGAAAGGTATTTTTTATGATCCTGAATAGTCTTATACTTGTAAAATCATCTGAATTAATAGTTTTATCTTTTTTTTTTATCAGATTAATAGTTATATATTCTTTTTTTTAATCAGATTAATAGTTTTATCTTCTTTTTTTATAATCAGATTAATAGTTTTATCTTCTTTTCTTTTATCAGATTAATAGTTATATCTTCTTCTTTTTAATCAGATTAATAGTTTTATCTTCTAAAGCTTATATGAGCATGTTATGCAGATAGCACAATATCTTAGAAAGCGAAGACTGATGCCAGATAAGAAAGTTAGTTTATCAACATTTGTTAGCATTTGTTTTAAGTCTGAGCATAAGTGGGGATTGTATGTAACTCTTTTTTGGCTGTATTTATGTTTTATAGCTAGGTACTCTTACTAGTGATATTGCTGGGCAGTTGAAAGAGCTAAGGCAAGGCCGTGTGGAGTTTAAAATGGAAAGTAAATCAATTTTGCATGTGGGACTTGGAAAGGTACCGGGGAATTCTCTTTCAACTCTTTATAGACTATTAAAAAGTAACGAGTATGTTGCATGAGATGCTCTATTCTTTCAATAATATCCACAGGTAAGCTACAAAGAAGAGGCTTTACGGGAGAACATTAGTGCATTTATGAATGCTGTATTGCTTGCAAAGCCTGCTGGCTTAAAAAAGAGTAAGTAGACACATGTCCTTATGCTTTCCTTCTCTTTCTATCTGGAGGAAAAAAAAAGGTGAAATGTCAAATCGCAACTGTAACCGACCCCCCCCCCCCCCCCCCCCCCCCCCCCCCCCCCCCCCCCCCCCCCCCCCCCCCCAAAAAACACCCCAAAACAACCTATTTACAACAAATGCGATAGCACAAAATCCTATTTACAACAAAAGCTTTAGAGGTGCAATTTTGGGGGCTCAACTCAATTTCTCTCCTTTAACTTAGTGTAACATGATCACGAATTTTATGTGCTAAGGTTACTTCTATTATCTTACAATTCTCTTCTTTGTTGTTAGCTTCCAAATATGCTGGGTATGTGTTGTCTGTCCATATAAGCAGCACGGTAAGCTCTTACATCTCATTCTTGTTTCATTCATTTATTTCCATTAATGTATTTAAGATTGAAAGTTACCACCTTGTTCTTTCATTTCACATGAATGATACTAAAATAAACTTTGGGTTTTCATACGATTCCTCCTCCCCTATTCTTATTCTCTTCTGAAAACAGAAAGATGTTAATGGACTTTGAACATTGAAATGATGGAACATCTGTAAACAGTTTGCTGGTAATAATTAGTTTGGGGAACAAGTTTTAACTATCTAAATACTCCATTATGATAAAAAAGGAGGAAATTATTAGAAAGGACTTCTGTTTGGTAATGATCTTCTGTGGTGGATAGTTATTTATGATTATTTATTAGTTAAATGACATGTTACATATTATAATCCACCATGTTTTGACCTTTTATATATCTGTAGAATATATAAACGTAAATGATACACCTTTTTTCTGATGTCTTCATGACATCACTCATCAATTCAAAACTTGTGAGGAGCCGTGAATTTAGAAATTGATGGGTGTGTGTTTTTCTTGTTGCCACCTTGTGCACTAAGTATCTCATATTGGCAAAAGCAATGAACTCCGCACTACAATCTTTTTTAGTTACTTTTATTCCTTGTTAATATTATTTCAAGGTAGGGTGGATAATAGGATAGGCAGAATTTTTTTATTAACTTTACCTTGGATGAGCTTTGGGTATAATCACATCAGTGTAAGTTCATGCAAGCATAATTGTCTTAATTTAATATAATCAATGTGTTAATGATGATCATTGATTGGGTTTAATTTTTGTAAAAATGAATCATGTACCCGATATTTCTTTTTGGTTTTCTTCAATTAAACTTTGTTATCATTCACTGTGTAAGCTACTAATATTGGCAATATTTTTGGTGTTTTATGAAATACAAATATCTGTTCAGCATGCAAATATAACATCATCTCCACCTAGTCAGAAAAGGCTTGGTTTCTATGCAAATATAACAGCATGGAATTTGATTTGTAAATTTTTTCTCCCAAGTCATTTACGAGTCTCATTGTTGGCTCACTCAGGATGCAAGTATTGCTCTGATTTAGCATCTGATAGACTATATCAATAACACATGGTATAGGATGAAGGGATACATAATAATATTAAGAATATAAGCTGTGTAGAAAAAAGGTATAGTGTAACAACATAAGGCTGAATGGTGGAAGATAATGAGGTAGCTGTTTATCTTTGTGATATCATGCTCGTGCTCAATTAGTTGTTATAAATTTTTTATGCAGAAGTTATATTTTCCTACGATGCACTTCCATAACGTTTCATGATTGCACTTGTTAGTGAGGGGATATAAAAGTGACCATTATTGATTAAGATAGGAGAATCAAAGTGAAGAGTGTGCAATGACACGGCAAGTGAAACAAAAGAGAGTGAGTTGTAAATGGGAGAATGGAAGACCTAAAAATTGCTAATGCCATTAATTGCAGTAATGGTGCATTATGTCTCATTCTTGTAACGACGTTTTAAGTTATTTAGTGCTATCCTACTGATGCAGATGGGCCCAGGATTACCTGTATCAATACAATCAATATCCAAAGCAGCAGATAACTACAAGAAAATGCATGTGGTATGAATCATGTGGACGTGGCAAATGTGGGCAATTTTCTACATGAATCCAAGATTAGATGGACATATGTTGTCGTAGGTTTTTGTTCATTACCATTGATTATGTAAGCTTTGTTTAGTCATATATGTGGCAATAAGTGAAAATTTTGACATTTTTTGTGAGCTTGTTGAATTTTCTGGTCGCCTAATGGTGTATCATGTTCCTCATTGCAACACAGAAAACTATGCCTTAGTTTATTATTTTTAAGCAATAGCTGCCAACCCTTTGATATCTGGATTTAATGGTTGAAGAATTCTAGTAACACTTTCTTTTATATTCTCTTTTGGATATATTTTGATATTGGTTAAAATTTATTGAAAATCACTAATTTTGATAGATTTGGTTTTTCAATTAATGTTTCTATCAAATGAGAAGTGAAATCTACTAGGTAATTTTTAATAAATATTTGTGTAGGCATGTGATTTTTTAAACACTCGTGAAGTTTTATTTTTAAATAATTTATGGAAAACAACTGTCATTGATTTTAAACAATTTTTTATAAAAGAATTATGCAAAGAAAATAATTGACTAACAACTAACAGGTGGAGCATGTTGATTCGCTTGCATGTAATTACCGATAGATATTTCTAGAATTTGTTGATCATGAGATGAATATAAATAAATAAAAATACATCTATCAATTTTTATAATTGTATGTTCTGTTTAGTACTTAAACGTTTGACTCAGACATGCTTAAGAGTTGAAACTATCAAAGTAAGTTGATGGTAAGATTAGGTTGCAAAACAAGCTGGGTCGAATAAGATTTTAAGATTAAGAGAGTTGCGGTGTGTGATTTGTATTTTTAGTTTTTAATGAAAATGAAAAAAAAAATACCTACACTAAGTCCATGTCTCACTACATGCAGCAATTATGGTTCTGAAAATTCAATTAATTTATTCCTCAAGGCAAATGAGAAGGAAAAAAAAAAAAGTAAAAAGTACCCAATCATAAAGCCACCTTATTCTATTTCGGCATCGTCCCTTTAATGATTTTATATTGAATCGATTATTTCTCTCAATTTTTGGTCGGTGCATATATTTTTTCCCCTGCGAGGTTCATGTTGTTAGTCAACGTGACTATTACAATATTACTGATTAAAGGTTCGCGACAGAATAAAACTCGGAAGGAGACTATTCAACCTTGAGAAATGACAACACAATTTTTTACTTACTCTTTTAAACACATTTTTTTGTTGATTAAAATTTCTTAAAAATACAAAAAAAAATTATGAATTTCATATCTTATTCAATAATTCTTAATTTTATAATTTTCAATAAATCTAAATCAATCTTAAAGTATGTGTTAAGAAAAAAGTATTAAAGAGTATCTTACTAATATTCCTTATTCTACCTTTTTACTAAGTATATCATGATTCACGACCGTGGAGATGATAGTTAACTACTACAGTGTTTGGTTAAATACGCAAATATATGCGATTGGTGAAGTTTCATGAAAAATTAAGAGAATCTTAAATATTAAACCCCATTTCTAGCTAATACACGTAAGTCAATGAGGAGGGTCCATGCATGTTTCAAATTTCGGCCGCTGACAAGTTCATATATGTACCCTAAGAAAATAACATATACCAACCGAAAAATGAAAATGTCAATCATTGAGCTTTTTTTCATGGATATATATTATCTAATAAAATTTTATATACTATTAACATATCATATTATAATAAACTTATAGTATAGTAGTAGTATAATATCGAGTGTTTGAATTAATTGATGCGGAACTGTTTTACTTGATTCTACAGTTATATTAAATATTAATTTAATAGTTTAATATAGAATGATGCATCATAAATCCATAGTATTTATATTAATAGTTTAATTTTTATTAAATGAAAATATCTTAGGGAGCAAAGCATTACTGAGATTTTTATTTGTGTGATGTGTATACCTTTTCCTTTTGTCATTAAACCGAGTCTCAAAGGCATTAATTTGCAATTTGAATGTATTCCGTTGGCTAGATTAATCCCAAGCATGCATGGGAGCCACGACAATGACGTATCCGTATCCAAGTGGTACATTTTGCTTTATTATCAACAACTAAAACGGGGGATGCAAGTTTTAGGTCAAACCATGCAATCCTTTATCAATGAAGTGTAGAGAAAGTTGATAAATTATTGAATTCTTCAAACATGTTAATCAAAAAGTCAAGGTAACCAATTTTATCTCATTATCTCAGGTTCCATTTTCCCTTGTTCAATTTGAGTTTTCGATAGTTGAAGAAGCCTAGAAGGAACGCTACTCATGGCTAAGTGTGTAAAATAAAAAGAAAATGTTAATTAATGTCACTTATTATTGCTTTGCTTGATTATTGCTATGCTATGCTTTTCTACCAAGTAATTTTGAAATCTTGCTATTAAATGAACACAGATTAGGGTACTTGAAGAAATAACATAGTAAAGTAATGCCCTTTGGGAGATATAAGGTTGACCTACTTGGTTGAGAAAGGGTGAAGAGAGAAGGGAGGGAGGAGAAGTGTGGGTTACAATCCCTTCCACAGACATTTTTAACAAAACTGACAAATATTCCACTGACATTTTTAACAAAACTAACAAACTAATAATTTGTCGATAAGAAAAGTAATGTTCTTTTTGAAGCACTCAATTTTAATTCCTTTTAGTTTTGGGAGTTGGAAGCTTCATCAAGTTTTAGCACAAATAAAGAAATAAAAAAAGGAATTTGTTGTTGAAGTGGACAAAGGAAACTGATTTATTTGTAGTAGAGAGAGAAAGAGAAGGTTTTTGCTACCCCTTTTAATCATATTTGGTTCATTTTCTTCATTTAAGCTTTTGGTGTTTTTCTTATGATAAAATTCATTTGGTAAAGTCTAGATAAACTATTTAAATAATAAAATTAATGATAATATTTCTAGAGACATTGAAAGGATAAGCTGCTATACATTATAATCATTATGCAGGGTTTTTGTAACAAATTGCTAGAAACATATCTAACAATGGAGAAGGTTTTAAGAAACGGTATGTGACCGTGATTTGAGCCACAACAGCAAGGTTTTCTATCTGTCTACGACCGCAACGCTACCACGATCGATATTTAAAACCTTAAGCATATATACTAAAATATTGATTAAATTTGTATTTTTTTCTCTCCCTAGCTTCTGGCATAGTGTAGTATATGAAGATATCTTCATTTATGTTTTTGGCTAGCTAATGCTTTGTACTTAGTGAGAGGGAGAAATGGAATTGCCTCCGCAATCGGGTTCAAGAGGGGCAGAAACACTTAAACATATAGCTCCTGGATCATCAATTTCTGTTGCATATCACCCATCTTTTGGACCATATGATGACCTCCTCTTTCTAGAGCTTGATGAGAAACTTCTCCCAGATGTTCTGAATGAAAGGTGTGAATTGACCGACAATCAGTTGCTTGTAACTCTGTCCCTGCCCTCAGCTTCCCCAATTTGTGTTTTTAACTTTAACATGATTACTATTCTATTACAGGGTGGTCTTGAGAGGACAGCCTGACGAAGATGCAGTTCTTTGCACTCAATCCAAGACATACACTATGAAGTTTGTTGGAACTTCCAATTCTGTTCTGCTTGTACCACCTGCGAATCATTCAGAATATTATGAAAATCAACAAAAGAATGATAGTAATAAAGATGAAGAGAAAGTTGTTGTACCTGTACTCAAAGTTGTATATGGTAATATGGAGCTTATTGAGACAACCCCCAGATTTGATAAGCTTAAATCACTTCTGTCAAAAAAACCTTACAAATTGGAGGAGGATGACATGGGAAATTTGGAAGAGAATCAGGAATCTAGAATAGGATTATATAACTGGAATGATCTTGTAGACAATATTCAAGCTAGTGATGAGGAATTATTGTCTAGACTGCAGGCTCTTTTAGCGCTGGAGATTTATGGGTATTGGAGATTAGTTGACGGGAGTTACATGGACATGATTCTGGGAATGATTTTGAAAAATGCACCTCGAATGACTGGTCACTTAACGCTTTAAATGAAGATGAAGTTGTGAATACACTGGAATCAGATGGATTTCCTGGGGTGCTTGCTAGGCATTGTTTGAATGTATATGGTAACAGAGTAAATGAGTGCATGCCTAGCTCTGTTTGGAAGTTGGATGAGAAGCGAGTATGCATACATATTGCAAGAGAAATCCTAAAAGGGGTCCAGAGGAAGTTAGAGAGTTTCATGGATGAATGGAGGCAGAAGATTCCAGACGGAATGCAGTCCACTTTTGATCTTGTGGAAGGAGAGGTATTAACAAAGAGAATTGGAGTTGAAACATGGGTCCACGCCTTCAGTGTTGCTTCTTTGCCTTTCACTCCAGCTGAGCGTTTCTCTATTCTCTTCAGAGAGAGGCCAAAATGGGAATGGAAAGATCTCTAACCTTATATCAGGTGAACATCTCGTAATTATTTTTACCTTCAAATGCATAATCTTTTTTACATTTGAATTAACCCCTTCTGGGATGTTTCAGAGATCTGAAGGTACCAGGTCTTTCTTCAAAAGGTTTGCTACTCAAATACACTCGAAGGACACAACCATCAGCTAACGCAGAACCAGTTTTCAGTGCAAGATAGTATGTACTTGTGTATCTTCAATAATCCTTATTCTCTTCTCCCTTACTTCAGATTGACAATGTCTAGTACTTCTATATTAAAGTTTAGAATTTCTTGTATTTCCACTATATGTTTGTGTGTAAAATCAAGATTTGTTACATTACTAGAAATAACTTTTGTGTTGACAAGCTTTGTGTATTCCCTTCCATGTTTGGAAATTACTGATCTCTTTTAAAATGTAGATCTACCAAAATCCTGAGACTAATTTACATGGCACCAAAATATTGTCACAAACAGGCTTTAGTGACAGAAATGGATTGCCTCACCCCCTGCCTGAGAAAACATCTGCCACATATAAAACAACGGTCTCATACATGCCAATAAAAAAAAACTGTCTTGTACACTAATTATGACTACTTTTTATTTTTACTTTTTGACATCAACCTTCAATTAGAAATATTTGCTCACCAAACAAAACTCTACTTTAGAAATATCTTACAATTTTGCAATTAATGATTTAGCTATCCCTAAGATTAACTTCAACATGTCTTTGGACTAACAGAAATGAAGTTACTCATTATTTAAATCCATCTCTAACTAGAAAGTAAGAGAAAAGGAAATGGAGAGTAGAATAATTCTTTATTGTTTGAATAAGGAAATTGTGGGACTCATAATAAAAAAATAAATGATTCCCTTCTCAATAGCTATGAAATGGGAGGGATAAAAAAATGTTTTAATTTTTTGTGTCTTTTAAATATTTAAAAATCAAATGATAAAAAAATGTTTTAAAAAATTTAGCTAAACCACACTGCCTCAAGGAAGAATAAACCCCAAACTGAGCACAACAGAAACTAAGAACATCAAATGACCAAAACACGTGCTTCACCTCGAATGATGGCGTTTCTGTCATTTTGAAGAGTTTGGTTAATTTTCAAGGCATCGTGGGAGTGTCAAATTATAAATAAAGAGGATGCAAATAGAGAAAGTTTAAATATTTTTTTATGTCTAATAAATATCTGATTTTTTATAGTTATTTTTTAATAAAAATTTTATTTTTATTGAGTTTTTAATAAAATAATAATTCTATTTTTTGTCCTTGACACTTATTTTTAATATCTGATAAATTAATTAATTTTGTATTGATTGTTTGTTAAATTTTTTTTGTTATTAAGATAAAAATAAAATTTGTTAATTTATTAAAGAATAAATACTTTTTTAAAATTTATCAAGAAAATATCAAAGACAAAAAATAAAGTGTTATTTTATTAGGAATTCAATAAGAAATATAATTTTATTAAGAAATAAACACAATTCTTTTTATTAATAATAATAAAAAACAATTAAGGAAAGTTAGAAAACTCAAACTCAAAGGCCCAAGCCCCTTTCCTCATTTTTCATTTGAGATAAGCTTTATACACCAGCCAAATTTCTAATACACCTAACGTGATTTCCGAAAATAACCTTCACATTATTACGGACTTCATACACGAATTCGTATCGCCAATCCGTATGAGTTTTTTTACGGATTGGACAATTTGTAAGGGTTTTTTTTTGTTTACGGATTGTGTAAGTTTTTTTTTATATTTTATGAAATAATTTAAAATAATGACGCATGCAAGTCTCGAACTTGTGACCTTCGCGTTATTAACGCAATACTCCAACCAACTAAGCTAATTAACCAATTATGTTAAAAATAATTAATGTTGATACATATTACATTAAATATTTTAATGTATATTTAATGCACATATAATTTTACATAATAATTTTTTTAACAATTAATTTATAGTTTAATTATAGTTTAATTGTTAGATCAGAATTAATTATTACAAAATTTATCATGTAAAATTATATGTGTATTAAATATACATTTAAAAATTTAGTATTATATGTATCAACTTCAATTAAATTTTAATAGAATTGACCTATTAGCTCAGTTGGTTGGAGCATCACGTTACGGATTGGCGAATCCCTAAGGTTCTTACGAATTCGTCAATATGTATGGATTATACGGATCCGTGTATGAAACCCGTAATAACACGAAAGATATTTTTTGAAGTGCACTGTTCACACTTGGTGTATTAGAAATTTGGCTAGTGTATAAAGCTTATCCCTTTCATCTTTGTTCAAGATCCACCTTCGTCAAAGATTAGTCGTTGTTGTCGCGATCTCTCGTTGTTGTGACTCATTTTGTTCTTCCCTAATCTCTTACCCAAGCTATTCTCTTATACTCCCATATCTAATTTTATTTTTTTCCTATTTTCTTAAATTTGCATATGGATTTTTTTATGGCATAGGTAAAAAGATGATTAATGTTTCATATTCATATTCATTTTTGTTTTTTTGTTTTATTTTTTATGATAAGGAACTAGAATTTTTGAATTCATGTTTTGTAGAGGATTCATGAGGCAATGATGGAGTAAGATTAGGAGTAGTAGGACTAGTGCAGAAGATGATTTCGTGTTTTCACATATTGATGGCGATGGGATCTAATGGGGTGTAAGTCTTGCTAAGGATGACAACGGGTGGGTTTGCCTATTCCCATCTCGTCTCCATAAGTTTTGTCGTGTTCAAGGAAATCAATGAGAAATTCATCTCACATTTAAAAAAAAATTTGTTCATATACTTTAAATAAATTATAGATTAAGGTATTAATTATATATAATCTAAAAAAAAAACAAACATATTTAAGAATTAAATTATATTTTTAGCTAAATGTATTTTTTAATTTTTTATAACTAGTAATATAATTATAATATTATTTATAAAAGGAGGAGTTGGAAAAGTGAAACACAATCCATCTCCATAAGTTTTGTCGTGTTCAAGGAAATCAATGAGAAATTCATCTCACATTTAAAAAAAATATATTTTCATATACTTTAAATAAATTATAGATTAAGGTATTAATTATATATAATCTAAAAAAAATAACAAACATATTTAAGAATTAAATTATATTTTTAGCTAAATATATATTTTTTAATTTTTTATAACTAGTAATATAATTATAATATTATTTATTTAATTATTAAAATAATTATAAATAATAAAATATGAAAATAATTATATAATTAATAATTACATATAATAATAGAATTATATATAAATATATAACTATATTATTAATAATTATAAAAAAAATGTCTAGCAACATGGGTATGAGAGTGGGGACAGGGCGGGAAGTGATATACCCAAACCCAATCTTGACCCCAATCTTCTCCCGCTGTTCGAAAAGCCTTCTCTCCCTCTCTTCTCCCGCGTTCGGGCGCCTTCCTCCCTGTCTTCTCTCCGCGCACCTTCTCTCCCTCTCTTCTCTCCGTCGTTCGCGATCTTCTCTTCCTCTTTTCTCTCTCCGTTCGCGTCACGCCTCACACATAAGGTAAGTGGTGCCAATTTTTTTTATGGTCTGTGATTGTGCCTCACTGCCTCCTCTGTGGTTCTTTTTAATTGTTTAATAGTTAATACTTAGATTTTTTAGGTTTTTTTTATTAAAAAAATCATTTGATGTAAACTGCAGTATTATTTGAACCCCCAATTTTTTTTAATTCCTTCTATGGACCCCCAATTTGTTTGATATATTTATTTCACTGTGAATCTTGTGTTTTTTTTTTAGAGTGAACCAGTGAATTAAGCATGATGACTTGTGTTTTTTTTATATTTTTAATACCTAAAAATTTGTTAATTTGATGTATGTTTGAGACTGATAAAAATTTGTTAAAGAAAAATTATTGGATGATGTTTTTTTGTGAAAGCAATTATGATGGCAGCCTATTTGATTTTTTTTTTCCGGTTCAAAGTCTGTTTTAACATTGAATATTATATTTTGAAGATTGAAATGCAGTCTCTATGAATTGTTTTTGGGTTACATTGATGGATATTATTAGTTTAGTTTAATTTTTTGTTAAATAATTTAATATTAAATGAAATATATACTATATAAATTAAAAATATTATTTAATATTAAAACGTGTTCCAACGTGTCGAAATCCATAATTTTTTAAGATTGACGTGTCGGAGAGTCGAGTCGCGTTGTGTCACGTATCGCTGTCGGTGCCAATGTTGTTAAAACATAGTGTCAACGCAGAAATGGTGATGGTGAATAAAAACGTAAAAACGTGAAATGTAAACGAAACGGAAGAGTTTACTATATACTAAAATAAGTCCCAAAAAAAAACGAAAACTGCATAAAGAAAGAACAGGGGTGCAAAAAACAACTTATCTGGCCCAAAAAACACATATCTTCTTCCTTGTCGTATTCACTCAGCGCCTCCTACAAGCACACCAAAATAGGCATAACCGCATAAGGTATGGCTATTAGTACATTCAAGCACAGTAGACATCTGCCCTCAAATAATGAGAGCACCGGCAAGGCTCTCTCTCTCTCTCTCACACACACACTTCTCTCAGAAGAGGCTTACTGTTCTAGTTTCTATAAGTCCCTAACACTACCAAATTGCCTTTTTATGAGTATTTCTGCAAAACATCTGACGAAGCAGGAGCATTTGCAAGCAGAAGAGGAGTAGGAGGTCTCGTAAGCTTTGGATGAGAGCGCAGAACCTTCTACAAGTTGACGCCTTTGTCTGCGGTGGCTAGAGGAGAAGGAGACTGCGCAGCGGTGGTGGAGGGAAGAACCGAAGAAGAGCAGCGGCGCACAAGGCCAGGGAGAACAACACGATTTTTTTTTATTTTTAACTGAGTCAACTCAATTTGCGTTTTAATACCCGTTTTAACACATTTTTGGGGGAAAAAACGTTAAAACGCACGTTCTAACCGAGTTGGAACGCCGTTTTAAAACCACTGGTCGGTGCTACATAGCACCCCACTGAGTTGGCTCGGACCCAAGCACATTTTTTGGCAGGCAGATAGAGTAAAAAAAAAAAAACAAACCTTCTTCCCATTCTCATTCCAATCTATCAGAATCAGAGTAATCCAAGAAAAAAAATGCCTCCGAGGAAGAAGAAGCTCAATCTACAACAACAACAGCAACCACCACCTACCAAGTTCGGCATTCAGCACTTCTTCGAACGCGCTTCTCAGAAGCAGCAACATCTCCAACCTCACACCAACACCAACGCCACCACCAATGCACCACCACCAGATGAACAACAACCACCCAACGAGGTGTCTCCGCAGACACGCTTCAAATTCTCGCCTGGGATAGTAAGTGGTAACGCATTAGAATGTTTTTTGCTTACTGGGTATGTTTTTTTTTAACTTGTTCTAAAAAGTTGAAGTAAAATGTGGGGGGTGCAGTTGGTGAAGCAGAGCCAGGATGAGGCGGTTGACGAGGTTACCTGGAAGATATCTCCTGTCAACGAGAGGCTCCAGGCGGTTTCGAAATACACGTCGGAAGTGATTAAAGCCTTGGCCGCCTCTTCCAAAATCAACTTGTTGCCAATTCACAGCAGGACAAAATGGAGGTAATTTTTTTTCATCTCTTTTTCTGGTAATTTTTTTTCATCTCTTTTCTCTTAATCTGATACTTATCATTAAGAGAAATGCTAACAACACACTTCTCGTTTATAGAATTTGTCTTCATTCCATAGTTTTCAGTATATTTTAACTTATAATAGTGTCGTAAAAAAGAGTGCGCTGTTAGTACTCATTTCATCATCAATCTGAGTGAATAGTAAATAAATGATATTGTGCTGCAGACTTGTCTTGATAAGGTTATTACTTCGTCGACTCCCAAGGTGCCACTGAGCTTCAAAAGGATAAACACGGCCCGTGATGTGATTGGACAAAGCCCCTTCAGAACTCCACCATCGTATCGCCCTGACAAGGTGATTTTTTTTGTACAAAAATGGAAGCTTAAATGTTCCTTTTTCCTTGATTGACTAATGTTCTTGGAAATTTTTTTGTTTATCCTTCTTGTATATCAAAAGACTAGTTTGAGTTTCTTCTTTGCTGTTACTTGTAGGTGCAGCGTGTCAAGGATATTGAACGCATCGGATCATGCGACCATCTTTTATCAAGGCAGAACAAAAAGGTTAGGTTATGTTCTGTGCCATATTCATTTTGGTGAAGTGGATATGAAAGAAATAAACTTTTGGATCGAGAAGGAGAAGAAAATTATTTAACTTTGGAATTAAACTGAACATGATTTAAGTGTTAACATGACTGAAATGTAATTCTAAAGGATGGTATCCCAAACCATGCTCAGAGTTAGAGAGAAATGGAACCTGAAATGTAAGTATTGAATAGCCAGAATCAATCACTTTAGCACATTTTGATGCATTATCATTCATGAGATTTAACTTGTAAAACCTTGTGATGCTAAAGTTTTATAAAAACTATTTTTTTATCAGTGGTCAATGAAAACTAGTTTAATAAAAGTTATTTCCTTTACTGCTATGGAGAGGATGTGAAACTCAGAAATTGGGATAAAAACTGTGTTCTCCTTTGGAGAATTCTCATTTAAATAGTATCATACAATCTGATTTCAAGTCTTGAAGTTTGCTAAAAAGCTATAAATGGTAACCTACAACTGGGCTAACTAATTAAGGATATAATTACACAAATTACAGCTATACAATCATGCAAGATATGCTGTTTTAAAGGGCCAACAAATCTGCACAAATAATGTCAAATAATCTGCCTATCAATTCTATAGACAGAGGATCCCTCTAAAGCTGAACCATTGTCAAACTTTATGTGTTTCATAAAAGAGTCTTGTGACCTATTACTTGTCATTCTATGAAATGCTTAAACTTTGTACTTTGGAAAAGCCACATATTAACATGAATATTTATATTTCTATAGGCATTGCTTGAACTGTTAGATCAAGTTGAAGATGCCATTGCTGTTGATGATGTTACAGTTTGTAATAACAACACTTATTCCTTTAAAGTTCCTCAGGATCTAATTGCTAATGAGCTTCCTGTCAAAGTCAATCCTGCAGTAGAAAGGACCAAATCAGATATACCTAGAGAGGTTGTTGATGTCTTCTCCAATTCTAATTATTTGGTTTTGGAGGTATGATTTTGGAACCAAGTTCTGTTTTAATGGTTTTTTGGTTCACAAAAAATGAATTCTTATAGGCTTATTACTATTAACT
>PYAF01002314.1:397378-407608 GCA_007407185.1 Glycine tomentella
GATCTAATTGCTAATGAGCTTCCTGTCAAAGTCAATCCTGCAGTAGAAAGGACCAAATCAGATATACCTAGAGAGGTTGTTGATGTCTTCTCCAATTCTAATTATTTGGTTTTGGAGGTATGATTTTGGAACCAAGTTCTGTTTTAATGGTTTTTTGGTTCACAAAAAATGAATTCTTATAGGCTTATTACTATTAACTTTCTAATTTAGGTATCTGAACTTAGGTCTGCTGATTCATCTGATGCTCCATGCTCATCATACAAGGTCTTGTAAGGCTCATTGCTACAACTTCTTACTGCTTCTAAGAATCTGACAAATGATATTAGTTGATTGACTGCTTTCCAGGTGCTTCGTTTGCTAAATGAACAAACTGGAGAAGAGAGAGCTGTAAACCTACATAATGAGTGGTAAGATGGTGTGCTCTAGTGTACTCGGGCTTATATCGGTGTGCCTATCTGGCTTTTCAATCCCATGTATTTTGTATAATGAAACATTTTATGTTGTTGTTGTAATGGCATAGTACATGGCTCAGATATTGTTCTGTTTTATTTATTATTTTTAGTTATTTATAGTAATGCTACTTAGTGCATGCTTGATATAAATTGTTTTTGGGGGTAATAATCACCTTTTTTTTCCAAAAATTTCTCGTGAAGCTGACAAAAATAAGTGATTATTCTTTTAGAATAAGTTGAATCAAACATGCACTTATACTAGGGTTGCATTCATTCTCCTTTTGTTATAAAATACACAGATATAAGGTGCTAGACACTTGCTTGACTCCAATTCAAAGTAATTCATTTTTTCTCTTGATCCTTTTTCTACATTTATTTACGTTCTATCCATTATAAAGGGGAGGAACACCTAACTTCCCCCAAAGTAACTCTAATTCTCTGACCAATGGGGAATGGGGATTTCATTTCACTGCTTTTGCAGTAGCATGTTTCTCTCTGTTTTCTTGTGCCTCTTTCCATCCCACAATCCAGTCTTCTTTTATCATTGCATGTCTTGGGGATCTACTCTACTTCAGACTATCCTGATCTGTAACATCCTGAGGTTGTATTGTCTCCAGGCTCTGCATGTGCTCCTACGTGCCTGCCAGCCATTGCCATTGCATTGTCCCAAGTGATATTTTTTTTTTTTTGATCGGCAAAGATAATATTATATATATAAAGGAGTATATACAAGAAAAAAGACCAAAAGGTCCATGAAAACAAAACAGCCTATTGCAACCTAATACATAGAAAGCATGAATTAAGGTGCCATAGGCTGAGGGAGCCAAAACCCCCAGAGCAGTGTAGATACATAACTAAACCCTCCCCTGCCTACAAAAAATGTCCCTCAAATTGGACGACCACACGTTGAAAGGCAAAAGAAAGCCTTTCTCTGAATTTTTAATCCACAACCAACAAAAAAACAGAGCATCTTCCATCAGCTTATGACTGTTAAAGCTCCCATTTTGGAAAATAATGTTGTTTCTGTGTCCCCAAATCGCCCATGTCAATGCTATCCACCAAATCTGCCACCTTTTCGAACATAGCCCAATGTAGTAAAAGAAAGAATGTTGGCTGAAATGATCAACCGGGTGTATGGATGTAGCGCTTCGAGACGATATCCATGACGAAGTTTCCCACCAAAGAGGTCTGATTAGATCACAACTGAAGAACAAATGGCCTACATCCTCGATAGACAACCTACAGAACGGACATGACTGATCTTCAATAGCCACGTTTCTTCTAATGAGGTTCATCTTTGTCGGAAGTCTATCCCCAAACAATCTCCATATGAAGCAAGACACTTTACTAGGGATCTTGATCTGCCATAGCTCCTTAACAGCTTGGCATGTATTTTGCTGTTCCCTGCATAGGAATTTGTATGCAGATTTCACAGTATACTTTCCTGGTATACCATCCTCCCATCCCCACGCATCAGGCTGCTGGGGCCGAACGTCGAGGTGTTGGATATCCTCCAAAAACTTAACAGCAACTTCCACTTCTCCTTCCATAAAGGACCTCCTCCAACTCAACTGCCATTCCCAACCCTGCTGAGAGAGACTACCCATGCTACCAATAGCTGATTGTTGCTGTAGAGATAGTTGAAACATTCTCGGGTATTTATCCCTCAGGCAAATCCCTTAATTTTTCACCCATCCTCCCAAAACAGAATCTCAGACCCACACCCGACCACCCATTTCTTTCCCCTGAACAGCCCACTACCCGCTTCAGATATACAGCATAAGGACCTTAGATCCCTCCACCAGATTGATTCACCTTCAGACCTTCTACCCGACTCCAAGCTCCTCCAGCCACCATACCTTGATATCAGTACTTGTGCCCAAAGCTCATCCTGCTGGTGGAATAAATTCCAAGCCCATTTCCCAATTAGAGCAATATTAAATCTACGGAGATCTTTAAAACCCAGGCCCCCACAGTCAGTAGATTTGCACATCAAATCCCAGCTAGCCCACGCAATTTTCTTTTGACCTTCAGACCCTCCCCACAAAAAATTCCTTTGGATTCTGGTCAGTCTATCGATAACCTTCTTTGGGGCCAAGAAAAAAGAGAGAAGGAAAATTGGTAATGAATTGAGAACAGACTTGATCAGGACAACCCGCCCCCCAAAAGATAAATGTTTGTGCTTCCACGTAGCCAATTTACTCTCACATTTCTTGATCAAAGGATCCCAGGTTGTAGTACGTCTAGGGTTTGCTCCGATAGGGACACCCAAATAGGAAAAGGGGAAATCCATCATCCTGCAGTTAAGGTATGCAGCTGCATTTCTGCCCCATTGTTCTGATTTACCAAACACCCCGAAGCTACTCTTTGCAAAGTTAATTTTCAAACCCGATGCTAGCTCAAAAATCCTTAACATGACCTTGATTGAAATAATATTTTCCACTGATGCTACTCCAAAGAAAATGGTATCATCAGCGTACTGTAAAATACTGATTTCAACCTCATTCCTCCCAACTCTGTACCCCTGGAACAGCTCCTTATGCTGAGCTTCCCTCATCAAGCCTGTGAGTCCCTCAGCTACAATATTAAACAAGAGGGGAGCTAGAGGGTCACCTTGTCTAAGGCCGCGCTGTGGGGAGAATTCCTCTGATGGACTTCCATTAACTAGTACAGATATGGAGGCAGACTTAAGACAGCCTTCTATCCAAGAGATCCATTTAGGCCCGAAGCCCATACGAGTCATCATATATATCAGAAAACCCCATGAGACTGAGTCATAAGCTTTTTCATAGTCCACCTTAAATACCAAACAACTCCCCCTGCATCGTTTAACATCATCCACCACCTCATTTGCTATCAATACACTGTGTAGCAAGTGCCTCCCTTCCATAAAGGCAAATTGGCGATGATCAATGATGTAAGGTAGAACGTTTTTCAGCCTAGTTGCTAGGATTTTAGCCACAATTTTGTATACACAGCCTAGTAATGAAATAGGTCTGTAATCATTCAATCCCTGTGGTGCTGCTCCTTTAGGGATTAGAGCAATGAAAGATGCATTTCCACCTCTAGGAAAAGTGCCGTTGACATAAAAATCGTCCAGAAATCTCAGGATATCAGGTTTGAGCATTTCCCAATAGGCTTTGATAAATTTTAAATTAACCCCATCAGGCCCAGGGCTCTTCTCCGAACCACAAGCCCACACAGCCTCCCTCACCTCCAGCTCTGCAAACCTAGCCAACAGGATATCATTGTGCTGCTGTCCAATAGACTTGAAGGCCACCCCATCCAGCTTAGGTCTATCACAGTGTGGTTCCTGAAATCTATTCTCAAAGAATGACCTGATTTCAGCTTTAACTCTAACTGGTTCCTCAATCCAGCTCCCATCTACTACCACCCCATTTAGCAAATTGTTTCTGTGCCTCCAGTTCACAATCAGATGAAAAAACCTAGAGTTGCAGTCACCTTCCTTAATCCACTTAGTTCTGGCTTTTTGTCTAAGTAAGGATGCATATGAATGGGCAGCAGCCCATAAATCCTCCTGAGTCTGTTTTCTACGCATTATCTCATCTTCAGCTAGCTGTCTGTCCTCACTTAGAATATCAAGCCTATTAAGCTCTGTCTCTAATGCTCTCAGCTTGATATGAATGTCCCCGAACTGTGATTTATTCCATTCTTTCAGTCTGGTCTTCAGTCTTTTAATCTTTTCTTTAAGAACATAGCCTCCCCAACCAGAAATTGGATTAGAATTCCAGCTTTCCATCACCACCTTCCTGAATGATTTGTCTTGCAGCCAACAATCCAGAAATCTGAACGGTTCGGTCCCCAATCCACAAAAGATGACCTCATCAAGATAGGGCAATGGTCAGAGAAGTTTCTATCCAATATACCCAGGGAGGTGCTAGGCCATTTATCAATCCACTCAGCCGACATGAAAGCTCTATCCAATCTGCTCTTAGCTGACCCATTTGGCCTATACCATGTGAATTTTCTCCCTGAGCAAGGTACCTCCTCAATCTCCAAATCAGCAATCCACTCATTGAATTCTCTAGTAATACCCTCATCATAAGGGCGTAACCAAATACCCATGCGTTCCGATGGCCTCCTGATGTTATTGAAATCTCCAATAATACACCAAGGTCTCACCATGTCAGCTTGTCGTAGTTGTTTAATATCTTCCCAAAGGCCCCTTTTCCGGTTAGAATCACATGGTGAATATACATTCATAATGACTATCTGAGTGTTATCCACAACCCATCTTCCTTCCAAATATATAAATCCCTCCCCTAACACCTTGGAGTTGAGACTAAACACCTTTCCAGACCATATACATAATAATCCCCCTGCTCTATTAACTGCAGGTGTGAATTCCCAAAGTACCTCAGGGTCACCCCACAAAGCCTGACACATCTTTTTATTCACATCTTCACGTTTAGTTTCTTGAATGCATAACATATCCACCCTTTCGTTAGCCACCAATTTTCTGATTGCTGACCATTTGATCGCCCCACCCAGCCCTCTAGTATTATAAGACAGAATCTTCATGATATACCATCTCTGATTCCCATCTTTTGGACCTCCTCCAAATCCCTAGCCTCCAGGGATGCCATTTTCTTGATCATGGCCTCTGGGTTACAGTTGCTGAGACCCATTAGTTCTGCAATCTCCCATTCTCTAGCCACCTCAACCTTCCATTCATTCCGTTTGTGCGATGGACTTGGCTCATCCAAGCTAACAACATGCTCACTTGCGATCCCAATAGATCCGTTCTCCCGCACCCTATTTGCAGGCTTATTTTCAGCCCAAGCAGCTGCTTCTTTTAGGCCGCTGTTCGAAGCCACTATATGAGAATCTCCAGAGCAGGGGGAGAGCGCACCACTCTCTATTCCATTACTCATAGGCCTCTGGTTTTGCATATCAGGCCCTAGCTGCTTTTTACACCCCTTTGATCTAGAATATACCTTCCAATTAGAGTTTGGGCCCAAACGTTTGTGGCCCAAGATACCTTTTTGATTAGAATCTTGACACTGGTCCTTAGGGGTATTTCTCATGCCTTCATTCACGTGTAACTGCCCACTACCCACTGGAGGTGTGAGTGGGACCCCTTCCATATCCCCCTTTTTCTCTTTTATTGACTTTTTTTCTTCATCATAGTTCAAACTTCCCTTTCCTGCTGCGACAGGCCTATCCTCATCCAACCTACCATCTGCTGCATGATGAGTCTCCTTCATAGACATATCAGAGGTCCCTGTCGCGTGTTGTACATCAGCTACTCCCTCAGCACATACCTCAATCCCAGTATGTGTATCTGCTGCCAGATCCGGAAAAGCCGACAAGCCTCCCCCTCCATATGTTTGGTTAATATCCTCCTCAGAGTGGGTACTGACCGAGTGGTTATTACCCAACGGGAACCGCGCCTGACCTGCGGTCACTAACCTATCTACCCCTTCGTCCTCTTCCCCCCAGAGGTTAGGGCTTTCCGCCACCACGCTAACTCCCGGCGATGCCTCCGACTCAGATACACTCACATAAGATGAGCTCGCTTCCGATGAAAAAGCACCGTGCCTCCCTATGCATTTGCAAGATTGGAAACAGGTTTCCTCAACTACGTTTATGCGGAATTCTTCTCCATTGATATTTGCCAATATCGTATGGTTGATATTAGGCATCCATGAAGTGTATAATAGTAGCCTTGCCCGATCCAGCCGATGAAGGTCGGCGGTGTCATCATCTATATCCACCATCTTTCCCATGCCGCCCACGATCTGTTTGAAATATTCTCTTTCCCATGCGTGAAGTGGAATGCCCCAATAGAGAATCCAAACCAGCCTAGAGCCCGTCTTCATACCCGGGTGCCATTTTTCTAGGGAGTAGAACATGGACGACCCATGTATTTCAGCTTCTCTACACATATCTGCAGCTTTGGAATCGGTAAGGCCGGACAATAGTAGCATGTCATCTCCCATGTATCTCGGTCTGACTTCCTCACCTCCTTCCCACATAATCTCCTCTTCCAATCTGTCAAAATCCTTAACAGTCGAAAGCCTACCCACCCAAACATCGCGACACCACTGCCTTTCCTCCTCCGGAATGTGTAATTGAATCGACGACATGGACGGCTTCCCCCACCACGCACCTCGCCTTGCAGCCCCCCGCCTATATCTTTTCGTCGGCGCCCTCCTCCTATTCCGCTCGTTATCATTTGACGCTACCACCTGCGCGTACGATGGCTGGTGGTATGGTGGCTGTGACGTGTGTTTGTTTTTGATATTCAGCTTTACATCCTGCCCGACGTCAGCCTTAGCCTTACCTTTGTCCCTGATTGGCTCCAAAACAGTCTTCTTGTCCGCTGCAGGCCACTGCGATGACTCCCCTTCCTTTCGTCCCCTGTTATGTTTGGGAAGGTTCACGTGGATCTTCATACCTCCCAAGGAGATAGTATCCAGCTTGCGTTCTAAACCTGCCGTGTCCCCAACACCTTTAAAACGGACGAAACCATACGTACGCCCAGCCCTGTTCCTATTCTTTGCGATGAACACCTCCCTGACATCCCCCCATTTTTTGAATACAAACCATAGGTCTCTTTCATCCGCCTCTTCAGGGAAATGGGTGAAATAATAGGATGAAATGTCCGCCGCATCCCTCCAGTTTTTGGTATAGGCATCGTCCCGATATACCTCCCCCTTCCTCAGATAACGTTGATTCCGCCCAAATCCGGCGTAATCATCCCGATATCTGTACCCAGACCTCGCCCCTCCTCTCATAACTGAGATCTCTCTACCCCGCCCACTGTATCTGGCTCCTCCCCCGCCCCTATTTCTCTCTCTAAAATATCGCTCACTACCTCTCATATGTGCTTAACCCTATTTTCCCAAGTGATATATATAACAAGATTAACCACAAGCTATAACAAATTTTCTCACTTATCAGAGTTATTATGAACTCTTGGCATAATGATATAGTCAATGGTAGTGCAAGCATAGAAGAGTTGATGCTGTAACCCTTAAATGCTCTTCTTTGAGAGTTTGGGAGTGAGCATGGAGCTCTGCTCGAACTTGCCTGGTCTGCTGTGATACAGCCACACAGGCCACTATTGAGTGTTGTTGACTATCCTGCTAAACATAGGTTGATTATAGTTTCATTTGGGAGATGATATTGCCAGGATGCATTGCTATTTGTTTTGTCAATTCGAATAACCAAACATCAGATGTATTTGTTGTCTCTCTGTGGTACTTGGTTTGCTACATTTTTCACAGGCTTGGTGCATATCTGTATGCTCTATAGGTGAGGGGGGAAATGAGTTTGTAGTTGTCATAATTATTGTAGTTATAATTGTATATAGCTGTTTTACTGCTGTGACAAGCTTTGCACAACATCGTTTTTATATAAGTACCAATACAATACAATTGAGGCAATCCGCTCCATTTCTCAGTAACCAGGTTTTCTCTATTCATTGAGTTTTACTGTCATTTACTCAAGTTGTAACCATTCTTGTACAAGAATATCCAAATGTTTGAGTTATCCGTTTTGTATTGTCCTTCCTGTCAATTATCCTCTTTCTAATTATAATATTTCTAGCATTTCTAATTCTTTTTCTAAATCATCACAGGTTTGACAGTGTAATTGCACCTGGAGATACTGTGCACATAATCGGTCAATTCGACCAGGGGGGAAATTGTGATATTGATCACAAAAATAACTTTTTGATTGTACACCCAGATATTCTAGTGTCTGGAACACGGGTAGTTATCTTTTTTACTCTCAACCATAGCACATATTTCCATTTCGAACTTCGTCTTCTACTTAATTTACTATGGCAAATATAATATAGGTGATTTATCAAAAAATTTATTTATGAAACAATGATTTATACCATCTAATTATCCAACATTACTGATTACTGTGAACCTCTGATAATTGTGATGAGCTTTATGTTTATAATAAGCCACTGATGTATTATGACTGTTTGACTGTTTATATTTGCTTGTCGTAATGTTAAAAAGGTTTATTTGTTCCTACTTTTTCTAACTGGGAAGCAGGATTACTGTTGTTTACTGCACTTGTTTCTGTGTTTTAACAGATGTTCAAATATAGTGTTGGATGTATATTGTATTGTTATCACATTTTCCACTTTGTAGTCTCTCTTTGCTTGTATGTTAATAACTTAAGCATCTTATTGAAAGGAAAGAAGAAAATAATGTGATGTTATTTAAGATGGTGCATAGCTAAAGGGGAGTTATGACAAAAATGTTTACATTTAATCTGCATGCCTGCAAAGTGTTATTTTAAATATGTCTTTTTCTACACATATCAATGCCTTAAAATTGGTGGTTGAAGCAGATATGTCAAGTGCAATTTGTGTAGTCTTATAAAATTCAATCAATTTTTTTCTTGTTCAACTTAAGAAATTTGATCCTCTTTTGCCATTCATTGCTCTGAAATGTAAGGAACTGGACAATTTTCAGGCTATATTGTGTGGTGAATGACCTTATTGCAGTTCAATGTATTCTATGATATATATTTATGTGTGCATCTGTGTATGTGTAATTTCTAATATGAAGGTTTGTTCCAGGTTGCTGCCAGTTTAAGTTGCCCAAGGAGAACTGTCTTAGACGAGAGGTTAAAAAACAATGATTACTCCATTATAGCATTAACTGGAACGCTGTTGCACCAAATTTTTCAGGTACATATATTCTCTCTGTATGAATCACACTTTAAGATTCTTTTTATTTATTTTTAATTTTTTATTCTTCAATTTCATCTTGTGTTGCGGTGAAGAAACCCATGGTGGTGAGAGAGAAAGAGAGAGAACTGTAATATCATGAAACCGTTATTGTATTATGAATGAGTTAGTTACAACAGAATTACATAGTAGGAAATATATAGAGAATTCTAACTACAGAAGTAGTTAGCTTAACTAAATAACACTTATGCTAAGTCAGCAATGACTCAGCTGTATTTACTAGACAGTAGACACTATTATTGCTCCCCTCAAACCCTGAGTGCTCTGAAACTCAGTGAAAGAAATCACTCTGAGTTTGGATCGCAAATCCAGAAAAGACTGCTTGGCAAGAGGCTTTGTCAACACATCAGCAAGTTGAGCATAGGCAGGAACACGATACCAGCAGGGATTTATCCAAAACTTTTTCTCTCACAAAAATGATGTCTGATTCCATGTGTTTAGTCCTTGAATGAAGAACAGGATTGTAACTCAAAGCAACAGTGCTGAGATTATCACAGTAGACAACTGGAGTAGTAATTTTTTTCATCAGCAAAAAGTAGTATGTATTATAATAATAAGATGAGTACAAGTGGTACTGTTCTATTTACAATGTTTCCCTACTTTGTATAGGCCTATGGAGCCCTAATACAGGCAGTATTGCAAGATTTAGGTATCCATAAGTCTAGATATGTCTAGGTACCCCTCCACAAAAAGTAACCTATAAAACCAACCCCCCCCCCCCGAGTACAAAACCCAACCCTTATATTACTAGCCCAAGAATGGAAAGGGATATCAATCCTTTTTCCAAATTTTTGAGCCATAACCAACAGAAAAAGATGGCATCATCCATCAGCTTTTGACTGTTAAAACTTTCATTTGAGAAGACCACCCTATTCCTATGGTACCATATGCACCAAGTCGAGGAAATCCACCATGTTTGCCAGCACTGGAGTAGTAATTTTATTACAGAGTTCACTTTGTAAGGATTGAATCCATAGAAGTTCTGATGCAGTAACGGCCAAGCTTAGATATTCAGCTTCTGTAGTCGATCGAGCAACA
>PYAF01002315.1:0-13025 GCA_007407185.1 Glycine tomentella
ATTGCTTGCACAGTTGCCTTGTCTTGACTCTGTTTGATATTTCTTGGTTCTCATGCATGTTTGGATATGATTAAGGCACTTTTGTTTTGATAAGCCTCTGGCCAAATAAGCTTACCCTGAATTTAATTCCTTTGACAACCCTGTTGAGCCTAATTTCCTTTCTATTGTTTGAAGCTCATTACAAGCCTTAAGTGAAAAATAATAATTACCTTAACCTTAGGGAACTTTGGAGCTTTGGAATTGTTTTGGGAATAAGTGAGGAGGGTGCATGTATATATTGTTTTGGATGATGTCTCTGGCCTATTGGTTTACTCTAATGTTTAGCTTATTCTTCATGTTCTATGCATCGTGTTATATCAGTACCATATTTCGCAAACCAATTCAAAAAAAAAAATATATAGAAATGAAAAAAAAATAATAATAAATTGAAGAAAAGCTGTTGTGTTTGAAGCAAAGGAAAAGGAATGGTGTTAGAGGCTGATTAGAGATTTTTGGGTTTGTTTTTGTGCTTACTTCTTACTTATTCCCCATTGCTCCTCTAGTCCCTCTGGTTTGCAGCTACTTATCCCATATTTTATCCTCTCCCATGTCCTTGACCGCATTACAACCCTGAAAAGACCTTTTGATCCTTATGTGCATGTTTATTGGGTGTTGATTATAGAGACTTGCCAAGTCTATCTGTTGCTTGTTTTCATGAGTGTTTTGAGAGTATACAATTGCCTAAACACTTGACAGATACAGTGTGATACAGTGCATCTGGTGAGGTTCTGTTGCTTTTAATTCACCTCTTGAGCGGATTGATTGTTTTGCTAAGTTTTGAATGCTTGGATAAATCTCATAAGTGTGTAGTTTCTCTGACTCTTTGTGTGTTGGAAATTGTCAATTCCTTTCTCTTTTCCCAGTTTTCATTGAGGATTGTATAGAACTGTTTATTTTATGGTGTGTCACTTTCTTTAAAGTCTTTAAAATTGTTCCTTGCCCTATTTTTGGATTTTGCCCATGAGTGCAAAAGGCTAAGTGTGAGGGGTTTTGATGAGTCACTATTTACCTTTATTTTCTCATCTTTCTGTACTCATTTTAATCCCTAATTTGTGTTTAAACGTTCATATTCTGCACTGTTTCTCATTTAGGATTTAATTGGACCGATAATTCAGATTTTCATTAATTTGGATTATTTTAAGTTTAATTATTCCAATTTTTATTTTCAGGGTAGATTAATAATTAAATGGGCTTGGAATTAATGCATGGACTTGAAGATTGGGATGTGGCATCAGCATTTTATTTTTATTTTATTTTATTTTCGTTTTTGGGCCAAAATTGTTAGGAAAAGCCCAATTTTCGTTTAGGTCAGTCTCTATATATTTCAATTAATGTGCCCATGCAGAGACACACTAATTTTCGTCTACAACACAGACAGACTATTTTCGTTTAGGGTTTTTAGCATTTTTGTTTTCTGCTTTCTCTCTGTTTTAAGGTTTTTTTCGTTTCTGAATACCGTTGCGTTTCAATTCAGTGCTATTTCGTTTCTGTTTCAAGTTTCATATCTTGTTTTTGTTTTCTGCTTTCAGTAATTAGATTTAGGTTTTCGTTTTCGTTTCTGTTTAATTTCATTTTTGCAGTTGAATTTCGTTTAATGTTCAGTTTCGTTTCAATTTACGTTTCTGTTGTTAATTTCGAATTAATGGAAGGCTAAATCTAGGGTTGGACCCTAGGACAGATTGCAAACCCTTTAATGGAGGTTCTCTGTTTTTGCAATTCGTTTTCTACTTGGTTCTTCCTTGTTGGGGTTTTTGTTCTGTATTTTTTCGAATTAGAGTCATGCTTAATGATTCTGATATTGATTGATTCAGTAATCTCAGGTTGCTTAATCCTGAGAGCTTGCCCTGACGAGGTTCACGTTTGCTTAATTCGTGTAATGAAGTTTAGGTTAATCTTCGCTTAGTAGATTAACCTGGACTGATAAGAATTAAGTAGGACAGATTATCTTTCATGAACCAAGGATATTAGAGGCGCAATCTGTTCTAAGGTCTGACTTGTTTTTTATCACTGCAATTAATTAGTAATTCTGTTCTATTTTAGAATTTCTTGCATTCTGTCAAAAAAAAACCCCTTTACACGTTTTTGATCCCTAACACAGACAATTGATCCTTGAGAGACGACCTAGGAGTCACTTCCTAGTACTACATTTAAACTATATTAATTTGGCCGAGTACGACAGCGATCAGATTTCTTTCCTTAAACTTTGAGGTTGAAATTCTTTTGTGAATTCTGTATTTGATTGACTATTGTAATTGAGTTTCTTGCTTGTAATCTAGAGATAGAATTTCTCTAGGGGATATACTGAGTAGTGTTCTTAGTGGGTTGTCTCTAAGAATCTAATAGTGTTTTAGATTTCTGAACTTTATTTAGGGTTCATAAAGAGAGACTTTGTAATAACTTGTAAGAACTGAAAATTGCAATAGTGGAACTCCATTCTAGTGTTGAGTGGAAGAAAATTGGATGCAGCTTCATAGTGTTTGAAGTGAACCAGTATAAATCTTTGTGTGTTGTTTATTTTCTTTATATTGGTTATGTTCTGTTATTCTTGATTGTGTGCTTTTGTTATCAATGAAGTTCTTGAGCTATTGCATACTTTGGTTGAGCATTAGATTGAATAAAGGTTCTTGGTTTCAAAAGTGATAAAGATCCAAAGGGAAAAACTCTGATTTTGTACAAGAAATTTTTAATTACCAAGCCTAACCAATTCATCCCCCCTCTTGGTTAAGTGTGAAGTGTTCCCATATTTTACAAAAATAATCGATTAATCCATATGTTAATCGATTAAAGCAGCAACCCATGAAAGTTTAAAACACTTACCTAATCGATTATGACTTATGGTAATCGATTAACACAAAATGACATGATTTCCAGAAATAGACTATGTAATTGATTACAAGAAATGGTAATCGGTTAAGTCAGCAAAGCATGATTTTCTTTTTAACACTATGTAATCGATTACTAGAAATGCTAATCGATTAAATTGTTCTTCAAAGCTTTTCCATATTTAAAAATAAAGCAAATAATCGATTAAACCATAGTGTAATCGCTTAAAACAGTAAGAGATGCATTTTTCCAAAACATTGCCTATTTAGTTCTTTTTAAAAGATTGCTTTTATAGTTTGATGAAAATATTTAAGCATTTAAATGATTAAATGCATGCAATGCAAGGATCAACAGATTGACCTCTTTACACTTCCTTTTGAGTTACAATCTTCTAGGCATGTGAAAAGCTCAAAACATTCTTCCAAGTCATAAGCTTCAATCTTCTTGATGCTCCCTCTATATCCAACAATCTCCCTCTTTTTGGCTTTGAACATGCCAAATATTAATTGACCATGTGTTAAAGATTTGAAGTGCTTTGAGGGATGAAAAAGATAGAAGCCTTGAACTTTGTTTGAACTTTGTTTACCTGAAAAAACAACTAAGCTTTTTTCCCAAGAACAAGTGTTAAGATATATGTCTCCATAAACACTTAATCATTTAGTTTTATTAGATTAGCTCCCCCTGACTTAGTTTTCTCCTTTTGACTTAGATAATTTCGTGAAACATTAATTTGCTTAAACCAGCAAAAAAACAGAGCACAACAGAGTGTCATTTTTGTTAATTATCAATCATTATCAATCAATTTTTTCTCCCCCTATTTGGATTATCAAAGACAAAAAAAATAGCATAGTAAACAATGAAAAGAGAGAAAACAAGTTTCATTGATTTAAAGGGAAAAACATTACATAGATCAGAAAAAAATAACAAAAAAAGGGAAAACAATAACATGAAGAACAAGAAGCCTAGACTAATTTGTCAAAGTCATCTAGAACAAGCCTAGCTTCTATGTTTTCCAGCCTAGATTTCAACTCATCTAAAGATGAATTAGTCTCAGCCTTGTGCTCATGATCCAGTGATAATAAGGCGTCCATCTTTTGAATCATTAGAGATTCAAATTGACTATAGGATGGTTGAGCAGGGCCTGTATCTTCAACATCTCCTCCTTCTTGTTCTTCAATAGCTTCTTCTTCTTGTTCACCAGCAAGAAGTTGTTGTCCAGCCATTTGCCAGCCATAAGGGGTCTTGACCATCCCCAGCTTAGTAAGATGCTTCTCTTTGATGAGGTTGTTGCTTGATTTTTGTGTGATCAACAACCTCATTAGAGACATCTATTTTAAAATAATCAATGAATCTGGACACAAGAATAGCATATGGAAAGGGATAGTTCACCAGCCTTTTAGCCTTAAGCATAATCTCCTAAAAAATGAGGATCCAGTTCATTTGAATGGTGTTTTTCATGCCATACACAAGCTGCATGTCATCATCAGTGGCTTGGGCATGGTTGGTGGCTCTAGGGGTCAAGATATATGTTATGATGTAATGAAGAAGTCTATCTTCATGTGTCATGGGTCCAGTACTTAGCCTAAGCTTTAACCTCATTTGAGGATCAAGAAACAACCCCCTGTAGGTATTTATCCTACTATAGCCTCCAGCCTCTTCTTCAAATTTCCTATCACCATCAAAGGAAAGTCCAGCCACTGCTTCCCAGACATCTGAAGTGATTTCCATGACCACTCCATTTACTTGAGACATGATTGTCCCATCCATGGAAACCTTAGCACAGGTGTAGAACACCTTTACTAGCTCGGGTAGAATGTACCCTTCATTTCAACAAACTTTTTCAATCCATGAGCTTCAACGAAAGCAGGGAATTGAAAACCTTCTCTTACCAACCAGTCAAGGTCAAGGTGTTTAGGGGGACAGACTAATTTGGTGGCATTGAATTGAAGGTAGGTCATTTTGTCTTTCTCTATTGGAAACCAATGATCTAACCTAGTAGCAGGCTAGGTTAGAGGTTTCACCAGCTTTTCTTTTGGAGGTTTTGGTTCTCTTTGGGGCAGACATGGCTAATAAGAGAAAAGACCACTAAAATAGAGTGTCTAAACTCATAAGAAAGAAAAAAAACACAATAATGCTTAAGACAAAAGATGAGAATGGTGTGATTTCTTCCTTTACCATAAGCTGAATTTATAGAAGATTTTGGGCTCCAAACTTCAAATTTGAAATGAGTAATAGTTACTACAAATTAACCCACTAACATTAAAGCACAGAAAATTTAAATTTTGAATTAGGTAGCAGTTGGACAGTTACAAATTCCAAGAATATTCTGTCAGATTTTCAATAACTCCATGAATAATCGATTATATTCTTATGTAATCGATTAATTCGTAAGAAAAAATAGTTTCAACAAAGTCAGTAATCGATTATTTTGTCAAGTAATCGATTATTTCATAGTAATTCAGTTGAAAAAGATGAAGTGTAATCGATTAATGTGCTTATTTAATCGATTATCACAAAAGAATTCAAGTTTCAAGCAATTTTCATAGAATGTAATCGATTACCATTCATTGTAATCGATTATTCTAGTGATTTTGAATTTTATAAAAGGATGTTAGGCTTATGTAATCAATTATTTCATTGGTGTAATTGATTATTCCAAAGAGTTTTAATTTCTGGAAAAACATCTTTCATGAAGAATAATCGATTATTTCGATGTGTAATCGATTACATAAGTAAAATTTTCATTCAAAATATCTTTTTAATTACATTTAATCGATTAATTCGATACTTAATCGATTAACACAGTAGGATTATCAATATGAATAATGATTATGCAATAGATTTCGAATTTGAATGATTTTGAGATAAATGGCCAATCAATGATGCTATTTCATGTCAATGAGCATATACATGTCAAGCTAACACAAAAGTAGATTCATCTAGTATCCCTAGCATGTTTCTAAGAGTGTAGAACCTATCTCTATACAAAGGCTTAGTAAAAATATCAGCTAATTGAAAGTTGGTTTCAACAAATTCAATTTTAATGTTACCCTTTTGGATATGGTCTCTGATGAAATGATGTCTGATTTCCATGTGCTTTGTCCTTGAGTGCATGATAGGATTTTTGGATATGTTGATTGCACTAGTGTTATCACACAACAATGAGATCTCCTTTATCTCAACTCCAAAGTCTTGAAGTTGTTGCTTCAACCAAAGACTTTGTGCACAACAGCTTCCAGCAGAAATATATTCAGCTTCAACAGTAGATAAGACAACACATGATTGCTTCTTGTAGTGACAAGAGATCAATGAGCTTCCTAACATGTGACATGTTCCACTTGTACTCTTTCTATCCAATTTGCACCCTGCAAAGTCAGAATCAGAATATCCAATCAATCTGATAGGTGTACCTTTTGGATACCAAAGTCCTACTCTTGGTGTAAACTTGAGATACTTGAGGATTCTTTTGACAATTGTTAGATGGGATTCTTTTGGATTTGCTTGATATCTAGCACATAAACAAACACTTAACATAATGTCAGGTCTACTTGCAGTTAAATATAGCAAAGATCAAATTATTCCTCTGTATTTAGACTCATAAACACATTTGCCCTTGTCATCTGTGTCAAGATAGGTAGAAGTTGCCATAGGTGTTAAAGCTTCCTTGCAATTCTCCATTTCAAACTTCTTGATCATCTCTTGATAGTACTTGGATTGACTAAGGAAAGTACCATTCCTCATTTGTTTAACTAGCAATCCTACAAAAAATGTGAGTTCCCCCATCATAGACATCTCAAATTCACTCTGCATTGATACTGAAATTCTTTGCACATAGATTGATTAGTAGAACAAAAAATAATGTCATCTACATAGATTTGAACCATCAATAAATCATTTCCTCTTTTCTTGATAAACAAGGTTTTATCAACTTGACCTCTAATGAAAGGTTGTTCAAGCATAAATTTACTTAACCTTTCATACCAAGATCTTGGTGCTTATTTCAAACCATACAAAGCTTTTCTTAGCTTGAAAACTTGGTTAGGATGTTTGTGATCAACAAATCCAGGGGGCTGGTCAACATATATTTCTTCTTCAATGTAACCATTTAAAAATGCACTTTTAACATCCATTTGAAACAGTTTGAAATTCATCAAACATGCATTTGCAGGAAACAATCTAATGGCTTCTAATCTTGCTACTGGAGCATAAGCTTCATCATAATAAATGCCTTCCTCTTGGTTGTATCCTTTAGCAACCATTCTAGCTTTGTTTCTTATTATGATGCCACTTTCATCCAGCTTGTTTCTGAAAACCCATTTAGTTCCAATAGGTACATTAGTAGATGGTCTAGAAACTAGTTCCCAAACTTTATTTCTTTTAAATTGATTTAATTCATCATGCATAGCCATTAACCAATGTTCATCTAGCAAAGCTTGATCAATATTCTTAGGTTCAATCTGTGAGACAAAAGCCATGGTACAACAAAGATTTCTTAAAGAGGATCTAGTAGAAACTCCCTTTGATACTTCCCCTATTATGTTGTCAAGAGAGAGATCTCTAGTTGTCCTCCATTCTTTGTGCTTTTGTAAAGGTGTAAAATGTTCCAGTTCATCATTTGGTTAAGCCTTTTCTTTATTATTCAGATCATTAAGTTGCAAAAATTCTTCCGTTTGTCCTGCATCATCATCACACTCCAAATTCTCTTTGAAAGGGTTAGTCTCATCACATACAACATGAACAGATTCCTCAACACACAATGTTCTTTTATTAAAGATCCTATAGGCTTTACTTTGTAAGGAATAGCCAAGAAAAATTGCTTCATCAACTTTAGAATCAAATTTGCCAAGGGACTCTTTTCCATTGTTTAATACAAAGCACTTGTAACCAAATGCTCTCAAATGAGATATGTTTGGTAACCTTTGTATAGTTCATAAGGGGTTTTCTTCAAGATAGGCCTTATGAGAATCCTATTCAAAGTATAACAAACTGTACTTACAGCATCTGTCCAAAAGTGTTTTTGTAATTTAGTTTCATTTAGAAGTGTTCTTGCACCTTCCTCAAGTGATCTATTTTTCCTCTCTACAACACCATTTTGTTGAGGTGTTCTTGGAGTTGAAAAATTGTGGTTAATTCCAAACTCTTTGCAAAAATTTTCTAAATATTCATTTTAGAATTCTCCTCCATGATCACTTCTAATTGAAACTATATTACTTGCTTTTTCATTTTGAATAAACTTGGCCAATTTTCTAAAAGCTGAGAAAGCATCACTCTTGGATCTTAAAAATAAAGTCCATGTATATCTTGAGTAATCATCTACAATAACAAGCCCATTGAAATTGCCTCCCAAACTCATAGTTCTAGAAGGACCAAACAAATCCATTGAAGCAACTCAAGAGGTCTAGATGTTGAAACAACATTCTTACTTTGAAAAGGATTTTTAGTTTGTTTGCCTCTTTGACATGCTTCACATATCTTATCCTTTTCAAACTTAGCTTAGGCAATCCTACTACTAAGTCCTTTCTAATAAGCTTGTTCAAATGATGCATGTTCATATGATTAGCTCTTCTATGCCATAAAATCATCAATCTTACTTATTAGACAGCTAGTATGATGTAACAATGCATGATCAATGGATAGAACATAAATGTTACCCTTCCTTTTGCCAATATGGATAACTTCATCACTTTGATTGTCACATATCAAGCAACAATTGTTGTTGAATGACACTTTAAACCCTTTGTCACATATTTGGCTTATGATTAGGAGATTATGTTTCAAGCCATCAACATACAAGACATTTCTGATTATTGTCTTAAAGCTATCTCCAATGTTTCCTTCTCCAATAATCTTGCCTTTGTTATTGTCTCCATAAGTGACATAACTTCCATCTTTTAATATGACATTAGTTAGCATGGATATGTCACCAGTCATGTGCCTAGAGCATCCACTATCAAGATACCACAATGATGATCTTGCTCTTAGACACACCTGCAAAATTCAAATCAAGTAGCAAAGAAAGGTACCCAATTAAGGTTGGGTCCATAGGGGTTAGCTACCTTTTTCTTCTTTTGCACCCACATACAGTCTCCATTAGGCACACAATACTTTCTAGCATAGCATTTGAAAGATGCATGTCCTTTCATCATACAATAGTTACAAATTATAGGTTTTGATGAATTTCTAAAGAAGGTGTTATGATTGATTTTTGAATTGCTGAAGTTTCTTTGATTCTTCTGTCTTGGTGGTACAAAATTAGTTTTGCCAAAGGACTTTGAACCCTTTTTGTATCCCAAGCCAGAAGTATCTCTAGCATATTTCTGCACACTTATCATTTCTGCTAAGTTGCATTTACCTTTAAAAAGTTTTCTCAAAAGATCAATCAAATCATTGTTTTTAGAAAGTAGCATCATAAATTTTTCTGCTTGAATTCTTTTGTATTCATCAAACTCCTATTGTAACATATTGTATTTATCAAGCTTAGAAGAAGAAGATGTACATGTGCACCCATTGACTTTGTAACTTGAAAGAAGTTTTTCGTTTTCTTCTTTCAATTTACAAGATTCATTTTGCAATTCTGCAATTTTGGTTATGTGCCACCTTAAATCTCCTTTTAGCTTGTTATTAGCTTTAGCTAACTTTTGAGCTTTACTATGCATTTCATTAAACGCATCAACTATATTATCATAATCAGAATTTACCTCGGATTCAGCACTTGAGTAGTTTTCATCATCACTTATTGTGGATGTGAGACAAATATTAATTTCTTCCTCATCTTCACTAACTGATCCAGAAGTAGTTGATTCATTTCTTCCCAAGCAATGTATGCCTTCTTTGTCTTTCCTTCCATTTTTATTTTCCTCTCTCCTTGCTGAAAATAATAGGAATACTTCACAATAACCAAGAGGGGGGTGAATTGGTTGAACCTTGATATTTTAAAACAAATTCAACTCAGAGTTTCAGGATATTTATCACTTTTAAAACCAAGAAACCTTTTACTCAATCAAATAGCTCAGACCAAGAATTCTAAAAATCAAAACAAAACTTGTTGAACAATGAATACGATTCAAAGAATTAAAGACAATGAATATGATGAGAATAGAAATAAGAACACAATCAATTTATACTGGTTCACTTCAAATCATGAAGCTACATCAAGTTTCTTCTAATTCACATTGAATTAGAGTTCCACTATTATAAAATATTCTTACAAGCTTTTACAAGAACATCCCCTTTATCAACCCTAGATAAAGAACAGAAATTTAAAACCCTATTAGAAATCTAAGGAGAAAGATCCAGAGAACACTACTCTGATCTTTAAGCTAGAGAACCCTTCTCTAGTCCCAAGCTTTAAGAAATCAATTACAATAGCCAATAACAACAAAACTTGTAAACAAAATTACAACCAATGAGTTAAGGAAAGAAACAACCTGATGATCCAGTGAATGACATGCACATGAATGAACAATACAGGTTGAAAGATGAAAAACAATCTCAGAACATCTTCTTCCTTAACCTTTGAAAGAAACTTCTTGCTTTAAAGAAACACTCAAAAACCCATGAATGGTTTAGTGAAAGTGAGAACTCATAGAACCCAGAAAAATCACTTAGAACGTGTTTAGAAAGCTTGTGTAGGCGTAGAATATGAATTGATCAAGTTTTTTAAAACAAACTGAGGCAACGTTTTATTTATAACTAACTTTTGTAACTGTCAGTAATTGATTATTTCACTCATGTAATCGATTAAATCAATCTAGTAATCGATTAAAGTGTTCAACACAATTTATGTACATGAACAACGAAAAAAATAATCAATTATTCCGTCTTATAATCGATTAAGACAGGAAGCTTCAAAATATCAAAATACACTATGTAATCGATTACAGATTTTGGTAATTGATTAAACTCGGAAGCTTTATAAAACAAAATGTACTATGTAATCGATTACTATATTTGGTAATTGATTAATGCATCAAAACTTATGTGCATTTGTATATGATGTAATTGATTACTGAATTTGGTAATCGATTAAGACATGAAGATGGCTTTTCTTAGTTTAGCTTGAGTAATAGATTATTGTTCTTTGGTAATCGATTCTTCCAACATTGCTTGAAATCATGTATAGCAATGTAATCAATTACTACCTATTGGTAATCGATTAAAGTGTCATCAAGGCAGTGTATGTGAAAAAAATGGTCATTAATCGAATATTCCGATAGGTAATCGATTACATTGTTCTTGAAAAGATTTCCAAAATGAACTACGAACAAAATAATCAATTATATCCTTATTGTAATCGATTAAGTCAGTACAAAATCATTTTTCCAAAAACCTTTGATTCAATTTAAAACCTTAGTTTCTTGATAAAATCTTAGTTTGATTTTCATGAAAAATACTTAGTTAAATCAATGAATGAATGCATGGATCAATCAGATTGCTTTCCTTTTACATAAAATTCCAAGTCTTCAAGCATGTTTGAAGCTCAAAACAAATCTTAGCCAAGGCTTCCAATCTTCATGAAGCTCCCCCTGGAATCAACACTTCCTGCTTCTTTAAAAATATTGGACATTCAGATTTGATATGTCCAGGCTTTACACCCTCAAAGCAAGTAAAGTTGGTAGAGGTGTTGTTGTTGTTGTTGTCACTCTTTTTGATGAACTTTTTGAACTTCTTGTTCTTGTTCCTTCTCATGAATTTACTGAACTTTTTGACAATAAGATTCATGTTTCATCTTCATCTTCTTCACTTGAATCTTCTTCTTTTTCAACCTTAGATGATGGAGCCATCAAAGCAATGCTTTTCTGTTTCTTTTCCGCATCTTCAGTAATGGTTAGTTGAGACATTTCAAGTTCATATTCAAGTAGCTTACCAAATAGTGCAGCCATGGACATTTTTGATAAATCTTTGGATTCCTTGATACCTGCGACTTTTGGTTGCCAAGGTCTTGTTAGACATTTTGATATTTTGATATTTAATTCTTCCAAATCAAATGTCTTTCCAAGTCCTAGAAGATGATTGACAATATGTGTGAATCTTGTTTGCAGCTAAAAAATGTTTTTAGTATTGCTCATCTTGAACATCTCATATTCATGAATCAAGGCATGCTTCCTTGATCTCCTTACTTCCTCAGTTCCTTCATGAGTTACCTCCAACATCTCCCACATTTCTTTTGCACTACTACATCTCACAGTTCTAAAAAATTCATCAGAAGACAAAGTAGATGTTATCATGTTTTTAACTTTAAAATCATATTGAACAACTTTTTTTTTCTACATTTGACATCTCATCCCATTCTTTGCCGATCAATGTGTTATCAACTATTTTCATAGGAACTAAAGGACCTTTCTCAATGGCATTCCAAGCTCCAGGGTCATTGGATTGAATAAAGATTTGCATTCTGCTTTTCCATAAATTAAAAGGCTCACCCTCAAACATCGGTGGACGATTGAGAGAAGCTCCCTCTCTAAAAGTTATTTGATTTGTGTTCATTTTCATTAAAAAGAAAGTGATCTTGAATAACTTTCAAGAACCAGCTCTTGATACCAATTGAAAATACAATGAACGCTAATTAAACAAACCAAGAGGGGGGTGAATTAGTTTATATCAAGATTTTAAAATTTTATTCAAAACAATTTGCGGAATTTAATATATGGATCATATCACTTAAAACTTTGTAAGTACAGAATCTTTCTTTCAACCAATATCACCCTTGGAATTTAAACAATGCCTAAAAACAAATCTTGTTGATAATTTCTTGATCAACCAAATTCAAACAATGAGAGAAGAACATAATTAGAATAAAGAACACACCAATTTATGTTGATTCAAGTGAAGTCAAGTATTAAGAATGAAGATCAAGCTTCAAAGGTTTTGGACATTCAAACATGCACAAATGGAGATGCTCAAAGGGAAGCTTAAAGAATTAATTTGATCATATGTAAAAGGAAGTATATGATCTAATAATCCATGTGTGTGTGTGAGTCATGCATCATTCATTCATTTAAAATCATTGGATTAAAAAATTAAGTAAAAGAAATTGATTTAAAAGGCACTTAGAAAAATAAGTTTTTGGAAAAATTAAGTAACAAATAAATAATCGATTACAAGAAGTAGAACATCGATTATTTTGTTCTTCGTGCTCTTTAGAAAACAAAGTATGATCATTG